>VZRE01011014.1:52231-107843 GCA_013396775.1 Cephalopterus ornatus
CGCCTTCCCAGTTATTAGGGGTGAAATAAATAATGCCATAAATAAAAGTATTTGGGAGTCCAGGACCTGTCAGAGTTGATTAGGGCACAGAGGACATTTTCTTTCTCATTATGCAAAAGCGTTTCATGGCGAAATAAAAGAGGTTTCGCTGTAACTCATGCATGTCAGATTTCCAGGAATCAGGGAGATTAATCACATTTAACATTATTTGCAACGTCCAGTTCACATCCCCCCCCGCTACCCCCGCTTTTTGGAAACTGCTTAAACGCAGTGGACGCGTGGGGCGCAGGCTGGTCCCTCTAGCGCTGCGCCCGCTTCCCTCCGCCGCCTGCCCGGGCCCTTTCAGGGACGGTTAAGAAATAATGAAACGCTGGTGAAAGACAGGAGGAGAATGAGATGCCATCGAGAGACGCTTCTGAAAAATGGTGGAGATCTGGGTGAGATGGGAGACAGCTGAAACCAAATGATATGTTGAAGAAAAATAAATGATAACAAACCGCTCGCTTGCTGTCCCTATTCTTTTCTGCAAGGCAATTTTATATTTTGCATTACCATTTTCCTTCTTCTGTCCCACTTCTCGCCTGCTTCTGTTGCTATAATTTATCAGGATTACAATAAACCCTTTGGCTTGTGGAAGTAAAATTACAGAACACCTTAGTCGTATTTAACTGGCGGGTGGGAAATTGTTCCTCTGTCATGACATAGAGTTTCGGCTACTTATTGTGGTCATCACTCTCCCATTTCAGCTTTATTTATTTAATCAGAGTCCGGCTTGCTGGAAATGAAAAGCGAACCTTCTTTACTGACATAATTAACTCCTGCAGTCTTCAGCCCATCTACTGCAGAAAAGTGGAGCTAAGTTCTACAAGCCAGGCATTTCTTTCATGCAGGGCATACCAGAAGCTGGGCTGTTTCTGATTTTGATTTTTTTAACAAGTAGAATAAATTGATTCCTTGTAGAAGCCAAAAGCATCTAAGTAAAGGCTAGTGTAATAGAAATCACTATTTTACCTAAGCAAAATCAATCATAAGTCTTTTGTTTTTGGACTGTCTCTGATCTCTTGTGTTTTTAAAAAAAAAATTGTACTGTAATGCAAAAGAGAGACTGAAAATATGTGTGAGATAAAGGCTGCTTCCACTCAAAAACAACATCTGTCCTCCATCTTTTCTCATCTGACTGGCCTCTGCTACAGCTGTAGCCAGCAGTTCTCGGAGGTCAGTACTAAAATTTCATAAAGTTACTATTAGGCTCTTAATAGTTAGATTCAAATAAAAAGCCAAAAATGACCTGCTCAGGTGTCAACTACATTCCTAGGAGCTCACTACTCTGGTGTTGATGCCTAGCCTGCAGCTCCCGGTGGGAGGAAACAGCCCTTGCCTAACATGAACCTCATACAAACACAGAAAACCAAGGGTGGCAGATCATGTTCTCCAAGCTGCCTTCTTTACCAGAGTCCCTGCAGCTCTTCAGGCTGGGTCCCTATGGACATGAAGAGAGAAGCAGGTTTAGCCACCAAAATGAGGCAGGGACCTCATCTGGGAGGAAAATGGAATATACACTGGATTTCTTTCTGCTGAGGTTTTTGACAGTGCCCATCATCACCAAAATACCCCTTTGTTTGTTTTTATGAAGGCTCAACTTTTCCTCTACTTTGCTGTCAGTGATTCTTTTGGATACGTTGGCCTAAAAAATGTGTTGGTGTCTCCTCCTTTCCTTCTATGACTTTCCCTGAGATTCATACAAGGAACTCTGGTGCTGTGGCCAAAAGACTGTGTGTCACGCCTAACCTGAGGGGCTCCCGCAGCTCAGTCCTGTGGAACAAAAGTGCTTAACCCCGGTGATCCCACATTTTCCTTTGTGGGATGCCCGTTTTTAGGGAAACACCATTTTCCTCATAAGCTCTGTAGGTATACAGTCTTGGAGGAGGACTCTGTGCCCTTTGCAGATGACGAGCGTGGCCCTAGACTGGCAAAGTGGTAGGCTGGGTGAAGCGATGGTAGTAGGGGGAGATGCTGCGGTGCCTGCTGTGAGTAGTTGTGGGCTGCCCTTTTCCATGGAGCACTGTAGTCACAAAATTATTATTAATCAAACATTTATCTCTCAATTACAGTCCTAGTTTGATTGGACACTGGATGAAAACAGTTAACAAATAGCCCTTGCCTTGATCAACTAAAAAAAAAAAAAGCCTTAGCTGATATCAGGGGCTCATTTTCAGAAAGCCAAACACCTTCATTTCCCTTAGACTGTGCCACCACTTGGGATGTGACCCTGAAGCGAAGGTTGTGTCTTTCCCTACCTGTTTACTAATGCAAGTTTCCACTGTTTTACTGATGATAAGGGCTGGAGATGTGTAACAGATTATTGTGGAGCACTCAGATAGGAAAAATGATAGGAAGTAACTGACCCTTAGAAAAAAACCTAATCAAAACAAAGACAAAGGGCACAATGAAAAATAAGAAACTCAACATTGCTGCACTGTATACTCCTCTGCTCCTAGAAACCACTGCTAAGAGAATATTTGTCAGTATATAGAAAAATACCCAATCTAGACACAGACTATCAATCACTGAACATGCCTGTGTTGAAGGTACCGTGAGGTACTCAAAGAATAAAAGTGTGATTCATCTCCATCTTCTGAGCTGGGGCTAAATCTTGCTTCACTTATTCATGGAAGCAGTGCTCCTGTGATAACTAAAGCATGCAGGATTTGGCCGTGAACTGCCAATATTGCTCTGCACGTTTGGAGTGCATGATGAGAGCTAAGATTGGCAACTCTCCTCTGTAATCTAAACCACTCTGCAAGCAGGCTAGCCATAATTTGCTGCCCTAAACATTTAACCCCAGCTAGTTAATTTAAGCTTAGCTCAGTTGCTCATGTTTATGGATAAAGAAACAAAAGGGAAAGCATCAAAAGGAAAAGATGACTGTGGAATTCAATATTTCAGCAGCTGTTGATAGGTAAATGTTATTGAAGTGTGGCATTCAAAACCAAAGGCCTGCATTTATGATAATGAGCCTAACAAGGAAATGAGATTGACACAGCAATTCTCTGTTTTTGTTGTCCCCTGAGGTTAGAGATTATGCAGCTCATGGTGCTGTTTTTAGCCTCTTTGGTGATTCCAACTGTGAGAGACAACGCTGTGCATATTTGTCAAGGTTGCACTTTAATCAGGTGACTCAGGAGCTTTTTGAGAGAGAACATGAACTGCTGGTCTCACTTAAACTTTAATCCACATCCTATGTCAGAGATTCAGCAGCCAAGTAAGGCAGCTTTTAGCTCCTTCTTTTCCATTATGCTTACTCAGTGCTTTGAGAAAATGCTTTGAAATAATTGAAATGTATCTATCACAGTTACACTGTATTTTGAGAATTACTGGAATGTTTCTCAGTGACATTAATTGGTTTTAAAATATTTTTGTCTTTCTAATTAGTGCAAGATTGATGAGCAGTGGAAAGGGCATTTATACGCAGGCAGACACATATTTCCATGCTACATTTGTATCTTAATAAAATGGTTGCTAACTGGATTCTTACGCTGAATAAACACTGGCAAGAAAGAAAATATCCTATATCTTTAGGAGGAGGAAATATCCTATGTTTTAAATAGGATCACATTGTATTAACAAAAAAAAGGGTCTCCCTGAGGGATGGAAAATGGATAAATGAATTATTTAAGTATAGTTAAAGGATACACAGGAAAAAGTAATGGCTTTGATATTCAATGTAGGGAAAATTATTAATATTTTAAGGAATCAATTGTGGACACATGGAAAAGCTCGTTTTAATTAAAGATAGCTTACATAAAGCAGCTTCAAGAAGGGAGAAACAGTATAGGGCACTTGTTGCTAGGAATTTTTTAGAAATACATCATGGATAAAACAGATGACATAACATAGTCTGAACTTCCATCTGCTCTAAAAAAGCTTCGTTTTCTATGCTGTGTTCTTTTGGAATAGCCTCTTCTCTCTGGAACATTAGCTCTTGCACTTGCCCAAGCTTAGTGCTCTCATCTTGGCCATCACCATGTAATGTAGAGTTGCTCTATAATGCATAACTGCTCTTTGCAATGTTTAGTCCTTATTTTGCAGTGCTTGGCACCTTGAAAGGTCTGCTGGCTGTGTGCTGAAAGGGAGAGCTGGTGCTCCACAGGCTGGGACCCAGCTTCTTTATTGTGTGCAGTTTTGGTCACTGCACTATAAGAAAGACATTAAGCTATTACAGAGTGTGCAAATGAGGGCAACAAAGATGGTACAGGGCCTTGAGGGGAAGCTGTATGAAGAGCAGCTGAGGTCACTTGGTCTGTTCAGCCTGGAGAAGAGGAGACTGAGGGGAGACCTCGTGGCAGTCACAGCTTCCTTGTGAGGGGAAGAGGAGGGACAGGCACTGGTCTCTTGTCTGTGGTGACCAGGGACAGGACCCGAGGGAATGGGCTGAAGCTGTGTCAAGGGAGGTTTAAGTTGGATATTAGAAAAAGGTTCTTCACCCAAAGGGTGGTTGGGTGCTGGAACAGGCTCGCCAGGGAAGTGGTCACAGCACCAAGCCTGACAGAGCTCGAGAGGTGTTTGGGTGATATTCTCAGGCATATGGTGTGACTCTTGGGGATGGTTCTGTGCAGGGCCAGGATTTGGACTGGATAATTCTTATAGATCCCTTCCAACTTGGCATACTCTGTGATTCTTGGCCAAGCCTCTGTGACTCTCGCTGATTCTTCTAGTTTCTGCCCTTTATATACTTTCTGTTGTCCAGGATTGCAAAAAGGTTGTCCTTGCAGGCCAGAAGTCACACTGAGCTAGAACTCAATTAGAGTAGAAATCAGTGAATTCCCCAAGTGGAGATGTTACTGATATTTTGCACTGAAGTGTTATGTTTGGGCCCAGCACCCACACAGCTTGGAGGCTGTTCAAAAATGCTGTCAGATTTTGTCAAGCAAGCTGCGCACATCAGTTGCAATTAAAACACAGATGGGATGGACAGAGGAAAACAGCTGGAAGCAGAATCTTCCTTAAACTCATCTAGATGGGGAACCTAACTGTGGTTCAAGCATAACAGGATATACATGATCAGCTTTGTAGTGTCTACCAAGCAGAGAGTCAACTAGGCTTAATCTGATGAAAAACACAGGCCTGACAGGTGCCTGGAGACAGCAACAGTGATGGAAGTATGGGTATGACACCTGATTATTTGCTGAAGAAGGGCTTTAGCCCAGGTTAGATGCCTTTCCCAGATTTAAAGAGGGCCTATTAGGAACTGTGTTTCCCTTTATCACTATCCCATTCTCAGGCAGGCCCTAAAACTTACATGAAATCATGGCAACAACTCATTCTTAAATGCAGAGTTCAACCACTTCACAGAGCTGAAATGAAGGACTTTCTCTACATTAGTAATTGTGTAGAAGTACCACAATTTATCCTCTGCAAAACCCCAAAGAGCTGTCCTTGGAGGCAAAATCATTACTTGCAGTTCATAAACGAGGAAAGTGATGGGCAAAACCTGGAGTCTCCTGAGACCACAATTGCACACTGACTGATGCAGCACAGAGTGGCTCAGTTGTAAGAGATGCTTTGAAACACAAACTCAATTTAATTCCACATTCATAGAAATGAAAAAAAAAATAAGACAACTGCATGGGCAAAACTGTGTGGGAGCAGGGCCAAGAGACTGCTGCAGTTTCAAGTGAGAAGAAATTCCATCACCCTGCAAGTCTTTATGCCTGGGAGTGTGTCCACCACAAGTTTTATCTGCTTAGGAAAAAAAAGAAAGAAAAGATGAAACCATGTTTGCTCAATGGTAAATGTAGAGATGATGTGATGGCAGAGGCTGGAATTCACCTGATGCACCACTCACCTCTGTCTCTCTGCACATGGATGAGTTGCACCCAAAAGACATCAAGAGGTGATCTCAGAACAGCACTTCAAATAAGTAACATTCTATAAAAATGTATGCTTTTACTTGTTTAAATGAAAAGGATCTGGAAAAAAATATTATGACATGTAGTTGTCTCAGATAATGTGATAATATGCTGAGCATCTATCAGCTTTTGTGATTTTTTGTGATTACTCTACCATTACTCTTTTGTGATGTGTTTGTGATTACTCTACCATGAGAATCTCTTTATGTCCTGACCACTTTTCAGCATCCTCATTATTATATTCTTGTTTCTTTGCTATGTGATAATGAGTTCATGACTTACAACAGAAGAGAGACTCGGCCATTGATATCATAGAGTTGAGATCAACTTTAGCTCATGCTCTGTCTCTGAATATTAATTTATAATTGAGGATATCTTATCTACCATCCTTGGAAATATCTACTGGGTTTGGTGCTGATTCTGCCACCCGTAGGTAGGATAAAGGAGATCAGAATTTAGATAATTTACATTATTTTAATTGGAACTAACATTTAAAAATTTGTGAAAATCTTCACAGCTGGTAGAAGAGTGGCTCTTCAAGGAAGTAAGGACGACAGCATTTCTTGCTGTCCCTCCATGAACAAGCATTTCACTTTTGTAGGACTTAGCTTGTTAAGAAAAGAAGGCTTGTGGGATTTTTTTTAATCTATGTACTTTTCCAGCCCCTTTTATTTTTCAGTACTATGGTTATTGTAATTTTCTTTTGCTGGGATAAACATTCTTTCTGATCATCTCTATTAATGATGGATGAAACCATGATTTCCAAGGAAATTGTTGTTTCGTAACCATATATATGTATGAAAGCAATATGCTGTGGCTTCTGGAAAACCCAAGTACCAAGAAAGACAGCTGTCCAGGTTTGAAAGAAAAATGCATTGCCCCAGTAGCTCTGGCCAAAGCATGAGGACGAACATAGCCTTTCTTTCTTTACACTTCCTTGCAGACAGACACATATGCATCCTGAAAACTTGAAAACTAAACATTGAAACAGACACTTACACAGCTAAGATTTTACATGTTCACTTACATAGGCATCTGACTAAAAATGCAAATGAAGCTGGCTTTGATGAGATGCTGACCTGAGATCAAGCTTTCTGAAGACAGGCTATTTCCACTATCCTCAGAAGAAAGAATAAAAGAGTTGAGAGTTTTTATTCACCTGGATGAAGCAAAAAAAAAAATGTGTAAGAACTATTCATAAATATGTATGAATAAATATTTAATTATATATATGCTGAACGGTTTAACTGTTGTTCAGCAAACACATAATTTGTTAATTTTGCCTGCTTCTACTGAATAATTTATTCATCAGATCAGCTTTTTTAATATTCACTAGATGATCGGCTGATCAAATCCTGTTAGCTGAATATGTTATTTGATTTTTTTTGCCCTTTTCAAAAATCACTTAGTCTATTGAAAGAACATTGCTGTGATTTATTAGTGGTATATTCTATCCAGTCCATGGTGACATTCTTCAAGAGTAACTTCCAAAGACAGTAGAATTCTTATTCCTGTCATATGATATTATCTTTTTGTAATCCTAACACATATTAGATGTCTTTGACCAGGAAAATAAAACCTGATGTCCAATAGCACCCTTTTGTGTCACAAATACATGACAATACATGTATGGTGTATTTTATTTTTCATTTGATGACTATTTAATTATTTAGATTAGCTACATCAATCAGTCCTATATTCTGGTTCATCCAAGTGTCTTCCCAGCAGTGTGTTCAGTAATATGTCCCTGAAACTGCCATATAGTTTCAGAGATACCCTGACATTACAGTGTGGAACAAGATGGAGAAAGGACAGTGTCTAATCCTTTACAAGTCAGCCTTGAAGTCAATCATCTTATAGCTCTTTGTAGCTAGAAAAGGTCTTCTTACTTGAAAGGGGAGATGCTTAGCTTTCGATTATACTGTCTTAATACCCATGGGGATCTGCAGAGATCAGGAAGTAAAGCCATGGTGTCATTATGTTTGGAAAACTGTTTTATGTTTTTATAGTAGTCTTTTACATTTTCATAATTTTTAAAGCTTCTGAGGACATACTTTTTCTCTTAAGTTGCTGAAGCCTAAATACTTGAATAAGGCTAGCTTTGTAGAAGAAGAGGCTGTAAAAAGTAGTATCAATTCAGTTTAAAAAAACCCAACAACTTCTTAAGCTAATGATCTGTAACACTCCTGTATGACTTATAGTAAATGCTGAATAAACAACAGGGCAGTGACATTCAGAAACACTGAGACCAACACTCTGAAATGACCTGTGTAACTCTGAGCCAGTGCCAGTCAAGACTAGTGCTGATATCTAGTACTCAGATGTGTGTGCCACAGTCTGTGTGCTACAGCCTAATGTATTCCATATTTCAATATGCATGCATATGTAATAGGCTATATAATATTCCATACAAAAATTGCATTAAGAAAATGTTAAAGTTGCCTAGTTCGGCATTTAAAAGTCAGGAAACAAAATTAAGGTTGTACATGCAACATTAACTCTGTTCCCTAGTGCATTTGCCTATGATACAGTCTAATTACATGATCAAATATTATTTCTCAGATTATACAGTATAATATCCACATTTTTTTCATCTTGCAAAGTGTGAGGTGAATTAGGCAGAATCCAGCTGGATTTCTATAAACTTCCATATAAAAAGACTGCAAATAAACATGGACTTGTCAGTTTGGAGAAGGGATAACTGAAAAGAGTCATAACAAGGGGTTATAGAAGGATAAGTGGTGTAGGAAAGGTGAATGAAGAATGACGATTCAGTATTCCTTCAATTGTAAAAGCTGGGGGACATTCATTCAACTAGCAAGTTTAAACAAGCTTATTTTGCATGCCACATGCATGAACATACCACCACCTTAGACTGTTAAGAAGACCCAAAGTATAATGCATCCAAAAGACATCAGACCAATGTGTAGAGCATGGAGCTATTGCTGACTATTATGTGTGAGTTATGGATACAATGCCCATGCCAAGAAGTCACTATATTGTTGGTGACCATGAGTTGGAATGATCTACCTGCAAAAGGATTATTTAATTTTTTTCTCTTCTTTCTCCAAACAACCATGCTTTCAAACTGCTAACCATGCTTTCAAAGTGTAGAAGTTGCCAGTGTTTCTATACAAAATACCGATGATGATGATGATGGTGACAGTAATCCCCTATATTTGGGATCCCTGCCACAAGGAAAGGAGAGATGGGGATGACCCCTTGGTCTGACTGTTCCCCATCTGAGAACCCACGAGAAACACTCCTTACTGGGAATGTTTCTATGTACATCAATAACTCAGTGACACCAGCCTAAAAACTTTGTAGGACTGACCCTGTAAAACTCCATTCCTGTTCACTGCTCCACACTAAAGCAGAATCTTACCTTAGATCTGTAGAACTGGATGTTTAAGGCAATGAGTGGAGGACAACGGAATCCTTCTTGATATTTCTCTGCAGTTTGAGGCGTATATATCTGTACCTCAGTGGCTTCTCTCCCTGACTCAAATGCCAGGGGTGCTGGTTGTGAGATTGTTGCAATTCACTGGCTGGGATGGGGTGCCCTTGGTGAGCCAGCTAGTGATGGCCACCAACCCTCGGGGCTTTGGACCAGAGATACTCAAAGGGGCATGGGAGTTGACACTCTTTCCAGGTACAGGCTGTGTTCCCACATGGAGTGGGAAACCTAAGTGGGGCTGTTTTCCTACAACATGGGAGTGTATGTCAGACAAAAAGCAGATTGAGATGATCGCCATGTGATAGACTATTTTTACAATAAATTCCATTTACCTTGCATATATTATCTGCCTGCTTCACCTCCACTGTGACTGCTAATTCATTTCTACCAAGAGCCTTTTTCTTATGCTAATGAGGTTCTTTAAACAATTGTTGATAAAAACTCACTGAGTTACTAGAAAAATGGTCCTTTCTTTTCCCAAAATGCAGAACAGTCCTTCCTTTACTCCCTGACAGGCCTGAAAGTGTTGTTCCACTGGAGGTTTAAGGCCTCCAGTTGTTTTGCTCCTCGTTGGGTCTAGAAGTCAGTATTTCACATAGTTAAAGATCAAGAAATATTAGTTCTGTGGAATTAGATTTTGAGAAAGTCTTGACAGATAGCAAGGTATTTTGTATAATTATCACCAAAAAATCTACAATTAGAAGATTATGCATGTACAAAGGTTATTGTGGGAAATAAATGATACTTTGAAAAATATATGAGTGATGATTAGTTTCTCCCTCTGAAGTCTGAGGTTCTTCATGCCTTGGCAGATAAAGCAGTATAAAAACAGTGTCAGTTTTTACTTTAAAAGACCTGAATTCTTAATTTTGTATTCTTTAAAATGTCTGTAACCATCTGTAATGCAGATCTATCTGTAACATCTCAAGATTACATCTGGGTGAGGTACCAATTAAAAAAACTGTTCTGTCTTTATTGAGGGAGGAGCTAGTTTTCTGCATGTGGGAAAAACTTGCTTGATGTTTACACCTGCCATGCTACAGTGACTCACACCATAGGATTTTCAAGCAGAAAGAGGAAAAGTAAACATGAGAGGAATCACAGTCCCATTTTAAGAACACAAAGGGGTGACTGTAGGCAGATGTCCCAGTACTCACCTACATGCTAAAAAAAGAGATCATTAGTAACTTGAGAGGAGGTTGTTTTGCTTTTTTTGTGGGGTGTAAAATATGGGCATTGTAGAAACACTTTGCACTGGAACAAATCATTGCGCAACACCCCCAGCACTGGGGAATGTAACTGCATCTTATTGCACATCTTCAATGCAGAGATTGTAAACAAGCCTTTTGTCTCTCTGTTTAATTTTTCAGTGATATTTTTCTTTCCCAAATTAAAGACTAACCATTCCAATAATGGATACACAAGATGCTGTCAATCTTTTTATCTCTGTGAGAGACCCAGCTACCAGCAGTTAGTGCCCCTGGAGAGCCTGGCAGCCTTGCTCTGCTCACAGTCCATCCATGGGGACCTGTATGAGTCCTCTGTGGGCTCTTCCCTTTTTTTACAAAGAATTTACTTCCAAAATAAGGACCCTGGAGTTATTCAACACTCAGCTCTGCTGGCTGTTATTCCCTCCAGGCCCAGATCTGTGGAAGACAGCTGTCCTGGAGGGCTGACATAATTGGAAGCAGCTCTGAATTTTCAGTCTCCCGAGATGTGTCTCCAGTTCCTGTCCCCTACTCTTTTCCATTACACTTGTACCTTGCCATGTGCAAGATTTCGCACCTGCTTTGCAAATACGAAATACAGATAAAACATGTTCTGGTAATATATATTACTGAGACAAAGGGATACTGCCTAAGTGTGAAGTGATACGATTTAATGGGCATGGGTGGTATTTGGTCAAAGGTTGGACTTAATCCTATATCTAGCACGGACAGGTTTAACATGTGGCTGTCTGTGTTCGAGGCAGCTGGTGCTCTTTGCAGGTGGAATGGTGCTCTGCATTGGCCATGCATGAGCAGCTTCTGTACAGTTTAAGCATGGTTAGTTGCTGTTCTATAAATTCAATCCTAACTTGGTACTAGCTAAATTCACTGATTAGGTCAAACGAATCATCATGCCAGAATGGAAAGCTTCTGCCATCTCTTTCTTTTCTTCTCACATTTACCCTCCTGTTTGTTTTTCTTTCGGTTTTTTGATACTTGATTTACTGGTTAACCCCTCCAAGGGGTCTGAGGTAGCAAGATTTGTGGGAAAAGGCAGCATCAAAGATCCTGAACTCTATCATCCTTTTGTAAATCACACTAGCCATTGTAAGATTGATTCCAGCTCTCTGCCTGGTCCCACCGCCAGGGTTTTTGTGCTTGTAGCCTCATACAGTTGGAATAAGGATAGAACACAGTCCTGCAATACAGCTGGGCAATATCTGACCCTGCAAGTCTGCAAGTTGATCTGTCCATAAGTCCCAGAAAAAGTAGCCACATAAAAAATGCCTGAGACCTCACATTCTCGCACCTGCAGGAGAAAGCAACCAGAGACTGTTTCTTTTGAGTATTGGCGGGGGAGGGTAGTGGTGGTGATGGGGCTGGAAAGGTATTTAAAGAGGCAGGAACTTATGGATTCATTTGTTCAGACTCATGGAAGCCATTAAATGTTTGCAAAGCATTTTTTCTTTGTAACATTAGACTTAATGGGAATAAATTAGCTGAGAGAAATGATTGCAGGAATGGTAACAGCAGGATTCTGTATGAGCTTCGAGCTCAAAGACTGTTTTTTCTGCTCCTCCGTAAAGGGAAAAGCTCTTAATGTATAACTTCTATGGCGCTGTAAGCAAACAAAAGATGACAAAATTCCTTGCTCTTTAAGTTGGCTCAAGTTAGGTGAAGCACAGACATGGATGAGATATAACTCTAAACTACAACATTCTTCAGGGCAGGTGAAGTTCCTGTAAACTAAGACTTTTTTTAATCAACAGGATGGACCTGGTTATAACAAATTACCAGAAGTTACATGACCCAAATTCTGTGTTAAATGGGTCAACTATTGGTATTGGGTGTGAGAAAATAGAAATAAGCTATGGAGAAAGTGTTAATAAGACATTCACTGGAAGAAGCAGGTAAAGCTGTACCAGGGAACAGTAGGGTTGTGGGATAGTTGTCAAAACCGATACTCAGTAAAGCATTATGACTAAGTAGAAGACAAACACCTCAGACCCTAAGTGTTAAAGCTATCCCCATCAGAATGTGCATTTGACATCCAGCTGCATGCTGTAATGCAAATGAAATGGCTCTGATGCTTAGTCCTTCAATGTTGCATTTCTTAATTTGCTGTATTAAATAGACTCTTGCTATGTCCCTAGCATTAGACCTCAACCCTATTACAGCAAAGAAACAGCAGAGGATATATAATTTCAAAACTACTATGCAATCTTTTGTAGTCAGTATACATGGTGGGCTCAGCTCTTCCAAAAAGTGAGTTTCAGAGATTTGCCCCAGACCACACAATAAAGCTGGCAGAGCAGAATATGATTTAGGATCAACCACCTACCATATGGCACTTACTTCTCCATCCTATGCTGCTTCTTGATCATGCTAAGTTAGTCACAGCTCTAGCAGCAGAAATAGGAGGAGTTGTTTATTATCCTCAGCATAGTGATGATACCTCAGGCCACAGTGATAAGTAATTGAAACAACAGGGGTCTTTGAGATACTTAAAAGGAGAGATCTTCAAATACACAGAAACTGGTGTAGTCAAATGGAATGTGTAACTAATAAATTGCCAGCTATTTGCAGTATAATAATGCAGCCCAAATCCAGTCATTCCGTAGACTTCCACAGTGCCACTTGGTACTCTTCAGAATGTAAAACTCCATCAAGATGAGGCTAAAATAATAGCAATAATAGCAACAACAACAACAACAATAATAATAATTTATTCACACATACATTTGCTTAAAGGGATTTCCACTTGTAAATGCAGGCAGGTGACAAGTAATTTTAACACCAAGGTGTAACAACAATCACATTCAATTAAGGACATAGTGCTATGTGGAATGGAGTATCTGTGGTCTAAAGCTGATGAGGAGTTAATCAAGTAAATAGCTATCTTTATAAATATTGTTGACTTATTGTATCATGTTATTCTGGCCTGAAAATATGTTATGTCATACTGACTATAGATTTAGAGATTAAAACCAAAACAAAGCGATTTCAATTGTACTTGCCCTAAACAGATGTCGAGGAGCCCTCCTCTGAGTGAGGAAGGATACAATCTTCAAGTAAGTCTTACGCCATCAGACCCACTGATGAGTATTTCTCTCTGTTTTTTATTACATGAAATTGCATTTGATATTTTTCATTTGCCTTTATGATCTATTAATAACACTTTGCCTACCTATCACTCTGCATTTTCTGCATCATTTTATCCAGTTTTGCTGCTTAAAAATGGTCCTAGAATTTTTAATGCTATTCCATGTACTGTATGAATTTTGAGCATATACTTTATGCAGCTGAGATATATCATACTTAACAGAAAGTTTTGCAAAACCATAGCCTCACATTGTAATGAGATACAGAGAGATTAAGGGTATTTTAGTGCTTTGGCTACTGGATGGCAGATGAAGGGCAATATGATTAAATGTAAGATAAAACTGTGAGCTGAGTGATAAAATCAGACAGGTACATGAAGGATTCTTCTGCCAGAGGTTTTTCTTATTTTTCATGTAAATATTTCCTGAATGTACTATTACTGAATCTAAAGTTTATAATTTTGCAGCTAGTAATTCTCCATTAGGGGTACTGTTTCATTTATCGCTGTGGAGTTGTCTTTGGAAGACTAGGAAATAAGATAGAGTCATATAACATTAATCTCCATTAACCCATGCTAACCTGGCTGTACTGTTTATTTCTAGTAGACTGCCCTGTTTGCCAGGGGTGGAATCTAGCAAGGTACCACAAGTCCTGCCAGCATGGCTCTCAATGTATAAAATCAGTAGCTGGCTCCAACAAAGTGCTCAAAAAAAAAAAAAATTCAGATTGCCAGGCTCTCTAGATATTCAGTGGGGAGATACGCATACATCTGGTGGATGGTTAATGTGTAGAGCAGGGAAGTACCAAGATTTGAGCTATGCGGAGCAGCAGGCGCTACTCAGACATCATTGTGGATTGTTTCTGCCATTAGAGTGTGGAAGAGTGGAGGAGAAACGAGTATGACACTCCAGCAACCTCAGCTGACCTCTTTCAGGACCCAAGGGGATATCTGCTTTGGAAAGGTGCCAGCTTGCTCAGCCCAGGGTTGTGGATCCTGGTGCTGCACTGGGGAGTGCGGTGGCTTTCCCCAGATTTAGCCCCGGAGGTGCTGGGGAAATTACCCTGATTTTGAGGATGTCAGTTTGTAAAGAATGGGTATGTTAACAATTGGAGTTGTCTCTCTGGTAGCAGCGTTTGCACCAGGAAAAATAGTAGAACCCTTGCCCAGAAATATTTCAGTTCCATTTTTATATCTTGCCACA
The DNA here is from genome assembly GCA_013396775.1 of Cephalopterus ornatus. Taxonomy (NCBI): domain Eukaryota; kingdom Metazoa; phylum Chordata; class Aves; order Passeriformes; family Cotingidae; genus Cephalopterus; species Cephalopterus ornatus. The sequence goes on from VZRE01011014.1 coordinate 67,110, forward strand.
GAAACTCAGTCTGATCCAGGTTTTTGGGATGTGGCTGGGGCACCTGAGCCTCACACCAACAGTGCACACTAGTTCTAGCAAGGGCCAAGGTTTGCAGTGGTTTGGAGCAAGTGGCTGGTGCCTCTCACTGAAAGGCTGTGGAGGCTGCCTGCCCACTGATGCAGTTTTGGAGGAAGACAGTGCTCAGACCATTACCTACTTGAGAAAATCATAGGCTCTGTGTAAGTTGCAAAAATTACTGGCCAATGAATATATTTGATCTCAAGCTATTTATGAACAGGAAAAAACCCCAAACCTAACAAAAACCAGTGATGTGTTGAATATGCTTTGTTTGCTGGGCATTAATGGATATCTGAAGGAGCTGGGTTGCATGACTCATTCAATCAAACTGTAGAGATAATCAAAGGGGGTGAGAAATGTTTCCAAAGGATCCTATTCTGCATTCTTCAAACATCTCAGACTCCCAGCGAATTCAGTATGGAAGAATTAAGATGAAGTTTCCATCCTTGCAGGTCTCCTGTCTCCTTGGTATTTTCTGTACAGCTGAATTGAAACTAGACCATCTCCCAGAGCTCATACGGGAGCCACACAACTGCCCCTTTCTGTGTGCCATTTGTCACATGCATTTCCAATCCCTGGGGTGGATCTATGCAGTTTGAATGTGACCTGCTGCCTCTCCCCTGCTACATCTTTCTACAAGGGCCTCCTTGTCACCTGGGGTTGGATGCATGCTGTGCAGTCCCGGGTGTCTTGGTAACGAACTATCTGGCTGATTTTCGTGAAGTTCTGGGGTCCCTCATGGATATGTGACACCCAGGAGTAAAAGCAAATTATCACTATAAAAAAATCTGATCTTTTCATGTCTATAATTTGTTCCTGTGTTTGCGTGTTATTGCATTGCATTAAGCTCCCTCTAAAAACAAAAAGCTACAATTCATAATCAGAGGGAGAGAGAATAATGCTGGGAATCCCAGATTACTGAAAAGGAGAGGAAAAAGCAACACAAAATTGCTGCCTGAGATGATTAAAGACACTTCAACATTTTATAGGGAACAGCCTGCAAAATTGCTACAGAAAATGGTGGGAGATAAGGCAGAAAAGGAGATGGTTATCAGAGGAAGAAGTTGGGGATCTTTTTTGAAAAATAGTCACTACATGAAAATATCCTCTCTTGTCTCAAAAAAAAGGTGCCAAGAGCAGATATAACCAAGGAACATATAGATGATCAGTATCCCATGCTTCACTCAATCAGGCAATCAAGATAATTAGAAAGTATGGGAAAGATTGATTAATGGCCAAGACAGACATTGAGTTGACCTTTTCTTTATTACTACAGCAGTACATTTAAATAGTCTCCACTTAGTAGGGTTTAAAATAGAAAAGTGTGCTGTTATAGACATAGTAAATGTGTAACTAAGAATGCATGATCTAACACCCTATTCTGTAGCTTGCTTCCCACCTTTAGTCTCCACACTATCTCATCTGAATGTGAGTTAGTTTAATTTCTTGATTCCACACTCTACCACCTATACTAGTTACTATCTTAGAGACACAAGTGTATTCAAGAGTAGTAAAATAAATACAGTCTTTAAATGTTTTTAAATAGAAGATGCGAAAACATAGGGGTCAGTGTTACTTTGAGAATTAGCATCAGTTTTGTTACGCTTGGGATAAGGGAAGTTGAACCAGACTCCTCATGCTGGGAGCCCCAGGTTCAGTGATAAGTGAGGGAACTTATCCAAGACTTTCTTCTTGGTACGTGCTGCTGGGAGAGCCTGGCATGCTTACAGTTGGGTAACCTGGGCTGCTCCTTCTTCATGTCAGAGATTTTGGCTCAGTGACCCACAACTGGGGCCAATGGAGCTGCCACAGCTCCAGTGTCAGCAGTGACAGTGTCAGAGCACAGAGAACAGGCAGAAATCTCAAATGGCTAGAAACTTTGCTAAGGCATCTTTAGAGGTACTAGCCAGTCTCCTGGGCATGCAGGGAGAGCTACCAAGGAGGCTAGAGGGCAGGGACCATCTTCGGTGGGGACTGGGTGAGTGCACAGCAGGAAGAGGATATCATGCAGGGGAGACTTGCAAGGATTTGCAGTGCCCATGAAAAGGGATCCTGAGCCAAAATATGTAGCTTGCAATGTTCACCTGAGAGAGGTTGAAAATATAACATGGGGGCTGGCTGACTTGTGCCTCTGGGCTGATGGTATGGAGTAGACTGATGGTATGGAGTAGACTGATGGTATGGAGTAGACTTCAGGGCACAGGATTGGTGCTGGGTCACACAGAAAAGCCGGGATTCAGGTATGTCCAGGAAATATTTCCTTAGGAAAAGGGTTTAATTTACCTTTTCATACAAAACATCCTTCACTCCAGTGAGAAGTACAGCGAGCTGGGCTCTATAAGGTGACCCTAATAGCAAATGTAAATGAGAAGCAGAGGTAGGTACACACACTTCTCAGCAGCAGAGCGTGGGAATGAATGATGCAGGATTTTGCCTGGAGGCAACCCAGGGCAGAAGCATTGTCAGATCTCGCTCAAAGGCAGTTCACTGTGTATCCTGCCATCAGCAAGGGCTGGACCACAAGCAGTGCAGGCCTAGAGCACTGCCGAGCCCGCTGCAGAAGGCTCGGTTTCCCACTGAGGTTCAGTGACACCTGCTAAAGAGTCATGGCGTTTTCTCAGCTGCTGAACTGAAGAACGGCGTGTAGTGCTCAAGGCTGTTTGCTGAACAGTGCTCTTCCTCACAGGCAGGTCTGCAGGGAAAAGGGAGAGAAGTTAATTAGTAAAACTGGAAGGCATTTAGGAAAATAAGTATGTATTTGGAAGAAAATTCATGCCAATCTATCTGGTATAATGCAGGTGAAATCAATGGATTTCTACAGAGAGTGGTTTTGGAGAAGTTTACAAAATCTACAGGGAAGTTATGACATTAAGCAATGTTTACAACTACAGAGTGGTGTTTCAGGCAAAAAAATGTTATGTGTTGTTCATTTGCAGTAGTCAATCCTCCTCCAGCTGGAGTGATAGCCCTTTAATTTTGTAGGGTTGAAAGACATTGACTTTCTTTGTAAGAAAAGTTTTCTTCTGTGAGTTATGTATTAAGCAGAAATAATCTTGATCATCAGCACTGAATCAGACATTCAGCTCATGTAACTCAGCAGAACTCCTCTGGTGTCAATAAACCCACCTTGATTTACAGTAGCAGGAGATCTGAGCAGCGTATTGCTCTGAAAAATTGAGGTGTACATTTATTCATTGTTTTAAAGGTAGAAGCTTGATCTGCTCTGCTGGGATGCAGCCTTGCTCTGTCAGGCAGCTCTGCAGAGGTCCCAACAAGTTCAGAAGGACCAAAGTTTGCTTACAGACTGTACTTTGCAGGATCAGCTCCTCACTGAATTGGAGTGAGTCCAGCACTTCCCAAGGACTGCCCCTTTACCCTAGCCCATCAAAAGCCCACTTGCAATGGCAGTTAATTGGTTCTGGGACACCCTCCAATGCAAATGGCCAGATCCAAAGCCCTCTATTCTGCTGGCTTTAAAGGGCACCAGCTTAGTCTCAAGGGTGTCAGTTTTGAGACTGGTGCTGGTGCTTTATATGCATCTAGGTCACATTTCATCTGTGACCAAACGCGTGAGCTGTGATCCTATGCTGATCTTGAGAGGGGTGTAAGGCCATGTGGAGTCTTTTTTAACACCACTGTTCTGCTTGGTGCAGCGTGGGCATGTGAGAGTGGTGTGGGGCTACTGGAGCGCATGGAGGGACTGGTGCCTGTCTGCATTTGTTGGACTGGACCGAGGCTTCGTGGTCCTGTTCCTATAGCAGTGGCAGAGAGGTCAGACTCCAGAGCTGGTCTTACTGACAATGTGGCTTTAATTCAAATAAACACGTTAAAAAAGACTAATAAGGAAACCTCACAATATTAAAATGTAGCTGTCTTTTAAACAAGATGGCAACAAACAACTGATGTGAAGACTGCAGAAGGTACCATCATGTTAGACCCAAGACTGGTTTGGTGTTTATACTCCAATAAATGCCATAGAGCTGGGGGTTCAGTGTGGTGAGATGCAGAGTAATTCTGTCTAGTGCTGAGTATTTTCCTCTCTCATTGACTTCACTGGAGGACACTCAGGGGGCTCCATACCTTGAAAGGTGACTGCAGCTCTGACTTTTGAATCATACTAATAAAATAGTTTCCCTAGGTCGGATGTGCATTTCCCCTCCCCCTAAGTTTCAAATAATATTACTTCTTAAAGTAAGAACAAACATTTTACTTATGGCTAGAATGCATTTATTGGTAATTTTCACATAAATCAACTTATATGAAAATGTATTCATAATCCAAGCCTTCTCTGTAGTGATAAAATGTTTCTGCTTCTGTGGTAGAAAATAGCTTATTATGCAAACAGCATTGCTAGTGTTACATTATGCATGGGAGTCACCTGGAGAACATCACAAAAGCTTCAACCAAAAGGAAAAAAAAGAGGGGAGAAAATCGGGTGTTCCATTTACTGCACCACTTGCCTATTATAATTAGCTGTAAATGAGCTGATATCTGTACTTTGAAATGTATTTCATATATGCCTTGGTAACACTATACAAATACAAAAAGCAGAGCAGCATGAAAGAACATGAAACTCACCCAGAAATGGCCTTGCAAAATGTCACCCCAATTAGAAACTGAAAGCCAGTTGCCATTTTTAAACTGGTTAGTTGCATTTACTTTGAGAATACCTTGGTTATATTTATACACTACTTGATTTAATTCAGGATGCTGCACGTTCCCACTGGATTGCCATTATTATGAATGACATTGTTGAGAAGTTTGATTAAATAAGATCTGCTCAGGCTAAAAACTGTATTGCTTCAGATAATTTTAATATAGTAGTGAAAAAAAAAATTAGTCCCAGCACAATAATTCAAGGCCCATTGTCTCATGGGGCCTTTCACACTGAGGGATAAAATGGTGGTTTTAAAGGAAAGTGGGAGGATCACTGCAATAAGGGTAAGTCCTCTAGAGACAGTGAATTCTTATAGTTGTTCTCGTGGCATATTTTTTAGGAAGTTCTGGAGAGACATCACATATCAGAGCAGCTTGTGCCCAAAGTGGATTTACAGTCAGGGTTATTCAAGATGAGATCTCTGTGATTTTGTAGTCTGAGGACTGGTATTCAAGTATTTATGAGTCTTTCACAAACCACTCATTTTTGGGAACGTGTATGACTCCCTGCACTAAGCACTGTCATGACCACTGTCTTTATGCTACCAATGTTGTTAGATCTCTCAAACCTTCACTGGAGGAATTCTTTTGGCTGCAGTCTTCTTGCAGGGGCCAGATGTTTCCAAGACCTTCCCTACATCAGCTGGTAAACAGTAAACTTTTGAGGACTTTGATGTTCTTGGCTGTGTCTATAATCTAACTGAATAACTACTATTTCCCTGAATCATTTGGTTCTGAAAACATTTGGCTAAGCCTGAGCAATCTCTTTTATGATGTATTCATTAGATCAGCATTTGTGACAAAACCAGGACAAACATAAGCAGGGCTTTGCTGCCCTTCCCAATCTTTTAGTCTGGCCAAGTCAGACAAGAGATGAAGCTAGCCCACAGGAAAACAAGATGACAAGTGAGGAAGGGAGATGCTGTGAACCAAAACTGGTGCTTGGTGTTGCTGCGGTACAACTTGCTGTCAGCTGTCACACAGCCCTCAGTGAAGGCGCAGGGCTTCTCGATGCCCTGCCGCCTGCAGCATATCTGCTCTTGGCACCTACCAGATTTCCCACTCTGAGGCAGCCTGAAACCTTGTGCAAAACTCTTCAGCAACCAGCAGTTTGCCACGGTGGTGTTCCCCATACAGTCCCTGGGGCTTGGACTGGGTCTTGTCAGGATGGACTTTAGCTACAAATTTCTGATTTTTCAAGCCCACAGGCAGACAAGCTGGTGCAAAGCCAGAAACACAGATATTCTGATGGACGTAACAGCCACGGGCAGTGGGAAGTGAGTCGGAGCTTACAGTGGGAAACTTATCTCTACTTAGAGAGTGTGTGAACTCAATGTATAAGCAAATAATAAATTAAGAAAAAAGGACTTGCAGATATGCCAAAGGTGAGGGGATCTATTTTTGAACTAAAAAATGCCATGTAATAAAAAAAGTACAGTTATTCCAGTGGAAAAAATACTAAATCTATTTGATAAGAATTTGAGGGTAGGCAAGGAGGCAAAAACCACCAGACTAAATCTGAATAAACCTATTTATCCTCCATCTAATGCTTTCAAATCAGGGTTTTCTCTCATCCTAAGCCATAAGGAAAAAGCTCAGCTAGTGAAGTAATTTCCATTGAATCACAGAGTAAGTGAAGCATTCCTCTAGAGTGGATACAACTTCTGGGCATTGCAGGGGAAAAGAGAACCTGTGGTTACTTATTGATATATTAAATAAGGATGTGGAAGCTGAAGTCTGCTTCTCAGAGAGAGACATCTCTGGATACACAGACCTTGCCAAAAACACTCTGTGTGTGATGTGCCAGTGCTGGCCAGCCTTAGTGAAAAAGTGTTTGCTCACCCCACACTGTGTCTCCCCAAGGAACAGCTGAGGAGCTGCTGACTGCACTAGATCAATGTATGTGCACATAGGACCAAGTTATGTTCCTGGGGAGAGTTCAGCAACACCTTCACCATCCTGTATCCAGGTTTTCCCTTGCCTTATTGAGAAATTTGTCTCCACTTTCACAGTCATTTTGTCCTACTCTACCTTGAATGACCCTAAAGTTGTAGCACCATCAGCAATTGCCTGTTCCTTGTGACAGGCAGTAGCTGAACTGGAACAGGTAGAGTAGCTGCATCCCTGCATCCCTCAGAGAGATGTTATAGGTTGTGTAGAGCCTCCCTGCAGGCCTTCAGGTCTGGCATGAAGGCTGGGGGATCACACTTGTTATGAAACAAGCTAATTTTCATACTGTTTGTTAGCATGCAAATGCCAAGAGATAATGTGTTTAAAAATTCACTGTATTATTCCATTTTGCTAGGAAAAAGGATGGGTGTGAAAGAGAATGGTCTCGCACTGATGTGACATATGTTGAGATAAAAGACAGCCAGACAGCAAGAGGTGGCCTCAAAGACTGAAGACTTCCTATGAGATCTTCCCAGGGAGCTAACAGATTTTAGGATGGTGACTGAGAGTCAGAGAGGAGCAGGAATTACTGTGCAGGGGTGGAGAAAGCTGGAAGGAAGCCTGTAGGACCACAATATATGGTGTCCTTTCAGGCTTTTAGATGAGAGAGAACAGTGCTGTTTCAGACACAAGGCTGGGTTGATAGGGTAATAGCTTGCTATAGTCAAACTGCAGAGTGGGATTATTATGGCTTTGGATAAGAGGTATTAACTATTGTTAAGGTGATTGATCACTTTTATCATTTTGGTTATAGAAGGAGTTTCACAATCAGAGCTAATCATGGGGCACTGCGGTGCCCCTGTCTGCTTAAATGCTTGAAATCCAGAGATAGATTGTGAGATGATTACAAAAATTGCAAGACTGTCATTTCCATATTGAACATGGACTGGGCAAAAATCATAACAACACGTGTATTGCTGAGATTCCTCGTGTGGGGGAAAACACTTATGAAGTTTGCTTTCAGCCTTCAGAGAGGGAAACAAACAGGTTTCCTCAATGTTCTATTTAATTTTTGCAGCACATAAAGTTTCTACAGTTTTAAGATTGTGGCGCTATGCAGTTCTTATGGTATATGGATGTTTGGGTTCTTTGGTACTGACTTCTGCTACTGCCTGCAAGATTCACTGAAGTTTTATGGGAAAGCTCACGGAAAGATTTCCCTGTACATGTGTTTAAAGTAAGGAGTAATAAAAGTGCACTTCATATGCAGAAGAATGGAGAGTCGTATTAATTCTTACATGGCCAAAGAGATGTATTCAGTTGTCTCTAGAGCAGCAAGATACTTTCCAAGAACAATGACTCCTATCTTACTCTTTTGCATCGTGTTGGTAAGGTCTTTTATGAAGCTTTCCTCTGAGAAGTAGAAGACAAGCTGATGGGAAAAGAAAAATCCATAGTAATTAAAATGTATACAAGTTTTCAGAAAAACAGTTGGATCAAGTTCTAGGTAAATCCAGCAGGGAAATCTGATCAGAAACAGAAGAACTAATCCATGACACTCTCCAGTAACACGACTGATCCTACATTAAGATTTGAGATGCCCAGAACATATCAAATTCACTCACATCTATACCTTCATGTTCTCACTAGTGATGGATGAGAGTAAAAAGAGCAGCTGTTGCCCATACACTCAGCATCAGGAAAGTGGCATGAAGGAAGCAGCTCCTTCTGTGTTTTTTCAAGTCTCACTTTCTCTTCTTGGGAACATCATGAAGATCTGCCTACAAAAATAATGGGTATCCACCATAAAAAATGTAATGATCAGTTCCTACTGGAAAGTGCATGACCTTGCAGAAATTTTGCATATAATAGTAATGTAGAAATAGAAATAAAAGACCAGAGACCTCATCAGGACCGAACATGATGGGAAAAAATACCAATGATACTGGCATGGCAAGTCAGGCTTTGATTGATTCATACAAATGATATATAAATGGTGCAATTAGAATTTGGCAACTAAGCAGTGCATTATTGTGTTCAATATTAATAACACACCAAAACAGCAGTGCATGTATTCACCAGTGTGATCTCTCGATATGTTGTTCTCTGCAATGAGTGACTACTACAGGAAGAAAGGCACCTCCTGCTGCAGCTAGCCTGTGTCAGAAACCTCATGCAAAGAAACTTTTCTTTGTCACTGCCATTCTTGTTTAGACTCTATTAGAGACCTCTGATAGGCCCTACCTCCCATCTTTCCTAGTATTTTTCCGTTTTTTACTAGGAACATGAACTCTTCTGGCCCTAAAGCTCAATGTTTGCAGAATCTGTTTTTGTGCATAACATTTTCTGCTTTGAAAATACCACCTTCATAATCTATAAACCAGAATATGAGTAAAGGTGTGGGGTCTTCCTGAGGTGGCGGCTTCAGTACAAGTCCACGTACGTAAATGCCCAAAAGAGACTTAATGTGGGTTCTCTTTGTTCTCCCTTGACATAGATGACCACCAACCAGAATTTAACCCATCAGTTCATTGGTTATAACACATTCATCTGTCACTGATGCAAAAGAAGTCCTGTTCATGGATATTAATGCAGTGGGTAGAGTAATACACACATAAGGTGAATTTGGGGATCTTTTCTATGGCTAAACATACCTGCCTTGGGAGAAGATGATTGTACAGGGAATGCACAGTCAGAGTCAGCTGATGTGCCCAGATTTCAGACTGCTTCCTGAACAGAGGGGAAAAACAACTCTGAAGTCTTTGAATGTAAATGCTAGCTAGATTAGATTTGTACTGATAGCTTTTGTTTCCGTTCCCTTCTCTCTTGCCTAGTTTAATATGCAAGGCTATATATGGAGAAAATGTGTCTCTGTGTTGGCATAGCAAAGATAACCTTGAAGAGTATAAATGAATGTACGTATTGATGGAGCAATTTGTGTTTTTATTGATTTCTTGCTGTGTCTCGCTGAATTTCTAGTCTGTAGCATAGGCTGTAACTATTTTGTTACAAAGAATGCTACAGAATGTATTTTCCCACACCAATTCTTAAGGGATATGGGCAATTTATACATGAAATTATGAAAGAAAACACATAGTATATATTGATTATTATTATTCATTGCTATAAGTAGGATTTAGGGCTCCAGCTAGAGATACTTGAGATCAAAAAAGGGTGACATGCTTTCTGTACAGGAGGGCTGAGAAGCCAAGATGAAATACCAAGATTTTAAGCCTAGAATGCATAGCTTTTGCCAATGTGGAGAAAGTTGAAGGTGAAAGAGTCACACAGTAACGTGTTCCTGAGAAGAAAGGATGTTGTTGTAGAGCAATGATTGATGCTGTCAGAATGCAAATAGGTGACTAGAAAAAAATAAATCGGCTGGGCTGGGTTTCTTCTGTGCTGGGGGACTGGCTTGTTTTGTAGGTGTTTTTCCAAGCAGGGTACGTGGGGCAAGGTGCCACTGAGACGAGGATGTTAGTCAGTCCAGAGGCAGGTACCACCGTAGGCACTGATCCTGCACGTGTTTCTGGACCTGTGATCCTTTGGGTTTCTTGAAAGCAGTTATCTTCTACGTACACACAAGGGCCTGTAAATTAGGGATCTAGTCTGAATTGGTCGCACAGTGATTACTAGCATTAAACTGAAGACTGTGGATGTTTGTATGTGTAGCTTGGTTGTATTTTCTTCCATTCATCTATGTTTTGCAATTCCTCCTCCTGTCACACACTCCACCTGTTCTGAGCAGAGAAATAAGGCAGAGAAATGCGTTGAGTACTAGTTCTGTGCAGCCTGGTGGACTTTAAGAGTGGGCACTGCAGACCCCCTTAGTGCTTTTTAAGGCAGCTCTATCCCAAATTTGAACCACGTCTCCCTTCAGCTCAAGGAGTAAGAACTGCACCTTTCTTATCTGGTTGCTCATGAACAACTGTCTCTGTCCTGTTGTATGAAAAAATTAGTGACATCAGGGACTCCAGGCTGAAAAGAAGGCACCTACATTTGGCCCAGTATTCGCTCTCTGAAATTGCCAGAAGTGGATGCCTAAGAAAGCACATAAATAACAGTGCACATGTAACATGAGCCTTCCCTTCAGATACTGAAGGACTTTCTGAGCTAGAGGTTGCCTCTGAACCTGAGTTTAATAGGTGGCAATAGCACCAGTATCCATGAATGCGTCTCATCTCTTCTGAGCTCATTTATGCCTGGCCTTTGCAACATCCTCTGGTATTAAACACCATAATTTAATTAGACTTTGTGAGAAAAAGTACTTCCTTTGATTCTTGTGTAGATCTGGACCTCTTAATTGTAAATGAGCATACATGGCAATTAATAAGCCTTTTAAAATGGAGAAGGGAAGTCATGAAGCTGCTCACACAGATTAGATGTGTGAGCGTGAACGCTGAAATGTGGGAATGCCAAAGGCCTGAGAAACTAAAGGTTGGGACTGACAAAATGGAATAGCAGTACTTTCCCAGACCCTGCAAGATTTACAGGCTTCCAATAAATAGAGAGTAATCATGTGACAACACGAGATTGTGAGAACAATGATTAATTGCATGGTGTGCATTGTCAATGAAGTTGAGGGCCATCATGCAGGTAACTGTGTATGATGAATGCCTACAAATGCACATTGTTTTAGCATATTTCCTTTCCATTCATCTCCTTACCAAGACTTAAATTGAACAGTCTTCAAAATTTTTATATGCCATGGGTTTGTACCATTGTACTGTGGTAGAATATGGTCCTCTTTGTTCTCAGCCCTTTGTCATTGTTCCTTTTTATATACTACCTTCTCAAGAGAAATACAGAGCCTTATTCTTGAAGAGTGACAATCTAAACCCAGGCCAGCTTTTAAGCCATGCATTAATAGAGAAATATGCAGATTTAACAACAATGGCTTAAAACTGTGCAGTTTTTACGCATAGGTGAGCTTCAGGACTGTAGGTATATCAAGTCAGCTCATCCCTGAAGGCTGTGGACAAAGCTGGTGATCCTTATTGCAACCTAGTGAACAAAACGTGTTGGCACATCCTTGCAGGAGGGCAGCAATGCTGCTCATGTTTCCGAGCAAGTGCCGGTGTCCTGCTCACACCTGGCACTTCTCTTGTCATCTTGATTGATCTTTAATATTGCTTTGTTGGTTAAGCAATCTGTTAGTGTCTAAATACTATTAATTTTCTTGACTTCCTTTCTCCTGACTTTTTGGCTTTCAGGGATGTGTAAGACCCTAGGTTTGAGCTATGAGCCCATCATAGGCATTTTACTTTAAAAATATACAAGGCTCCCAAAATCTGTTTGCAGGATCTATTTAAAGGGCCTTCAGTTCTTTTAGTACTTTGAGAAAGTGCATGGGAGAAGGCACTGAACACGTTTCTCAGGAGGTCAAATAACTTTTTTTGGCAAACTTTAGAAAATATGGGAATTTGGCAAAAGTTTAAAAATAAAGCATTTCACAAAGCAATGATTAGCACATGTTAACTCATACAACTTAGCAAAATCCAACTCATCCAGCTTTAAGTTACCTAAATATCAAGAAAGGAGATTAGGAGAAGAAGAAGGAGTCAAAAAAGAGAGAGAAAAAGAGAGAATTATAGCTACCACCCCAGATCCAGGATAGATCCAGCTACCAGGAGTCCAGGAAATAGGAGGGCTGCAACCACGTGATGGCCACATGGTGTTAGTTTTATCTGCTCTGGCCCCCTGTGGCCACCATCCCTAGATGGGACTTCCAGTCTGCTGGCTATTCTGGGGCTGGGTCAGGAGCTGCTGGTGTGGGGCAGCACTGCCAGTGTCCAGTGATTGACAGCTGCTCCAGGGCTGCCCAAGGAGGCTCTAAAGGACTGGGGTATGGAGCAGGGCATCACTTCACCTTCATGAAACTTGACTTGTCCCCTCCTCCACACATACACACTTCAGCTGGTCCAAGCCAATAATTAGTGTAATAATCCAGTGTCTCACAGGGTGACATCAGTCTTGCAGAGTCAATAGTTTCCACTTGGTGACAGGTTCTGGGGAAGACCCAGGGGCTGGTTACCCTCACTCTGCCTCTGGCCATGAATCCCACCTCTGTGCTTTGAGCACTTTAGAAAGGCAGATATTGCTTCAGAGCACTCCTGTGGAGACAAACTGGAGAGAGGCGAAAGGGCCCACAACTCATTTGATTTCATGGAAGAGCCTCATTTCAGTATTCTGTTTTGGTAAAGAGCTTGTGGATCTCCATCCAAAGGAGAGGAGGGCGCCCTCCTGAGGGCTGGTCTAAATACTTCCTCATTTCAATCCACACTGACTCAGCTGGAACGGAATCTGCGGAGCCCTCCTGCCTTTGCTCACAGGCTGTGCCTGGCTGGGCTGATGGCCAGCTGAGCTGGCGTCCAAAGACATCTCTCTGTGGAAAACAGGAGGCAATCTACCTTGAAGCCAACCCCATCCTGAAGCTCTGAAATCTGGTATACTTTTGATAACCTTTTTGAACTGCCACCCTAAGTTCAAATATATAAACCTTCAAGACACCACATCTTCATTAATACTACTACTGAAGGGAGCAGAGAGGTGATGCTAAGGAGCTAGGGACAACAAGTTCCCACAGAGTTGACAATAGGGCTGCTGTCTTTGCCCACATTCCTGTTTCTGTGGGAAATTCTGGTGGAATTCCCATTCTGTGGAAGACACAGAAAAAAAATTTCCTGTGAAGCAAGATAGCTGAATGTTCTGTTTGGCATGAATTACATTTACAATTTTATATTTAATTTAAAATTTCTGAACTAAGTAACTGGAGGATAAAATCACATTAATATACACAAAATACATTGCAACAGATGTTACAACTTTTTGAAAATGTTTTATTAACTGAAACAAAATGTTATTGAATATCTTCCTGCAATACATTTTAGTATCAAGTTGTGGAATTTTTCTAATCAAAACATATTCTGACAGGATATTTTAAGCACACTCTATATTTGTTTTGATCATGCTTTTAAAGTGTTTTTAATGCATATTTATAATCTCAAAACATATGAAAAAAAAGAATAATAAAGGCAAAAGAAAGTCTTTCTGGAATTGAGAACATTTAGCAATAATAGGCAGTAGAAATTCAGAAAGTATTTTTAAAATAGCCTGTATGCTCCTAGTGTTTCACACGGAAAAGTAATTGCTTTTGTAAGCTACCAGCCTTATTTATACAATACTCAGATGTTACAGTGCTTTCATTAATTTATGCAGACAATATTGTCAAATTAACCCTCCAGAAGTGCACAGGAGGGGGATACTTCCCGGGAAAGTTTCACATCTCATGGACCATTTGTACCATTTGCTTGCAACCATAGAAGAGAGTTTTCTGGTTTTATATATTTCTCTTTGGAAGTAGAGTGGTTTGGGGGCAAAAAAGCAGTCAAAATACATCAGCATTGCCAAGGCAGAAATATGAAGCAGTAGTTTGAGGATCTTGAGGGCATTGTGCAGACTATTAAACTGATGGAACAGCTGTTTCTGACAGAGGGGCAAGAATTTCAGGGATTTGGAAAACTCTTGTAATTATTTTTAGGCTTGGTAGTATTGTTGCAGATGTTGGAAATTCAGACACTAACTGTTCAGCAACTAAATATAGCGAATATTTGTGTTGGTTTTGTGTGGCCAGGTTTCGGTAGTGGGGCAGCTGCCAGAAATACCCTCCATGTCCAGCAAAGCTAATGCCAGCCAGCTCCAAGATGGACATGCCACTGGCCAAAGCTGAGCCCATCAGCAATCATAGTAGTGCCTCTGACATAACATATTAAAGAAAGAAAAAAACCCTACTGTGCAGATGTAATTGCAGCCAGAGAAGAGCTGAGTAAGAAGATCTGAGAGGAACAACTCTGCAGACACCAAGGTCAGTGCAGGAGGGGCAGAAGATGCTCCAGGCACCACAGCTGAGGTTCCCCTGCAGCCCATAGTGCAGCCCATGGTGAGGCAGCTGTGCCCCTGCAGCTCATGGAGGGTGCAGAGACCCACCTGCAGCCCCTGGCGGAGACCAGCACCAGAGAGGGTAGATGCCTGAAAGAGGGCTGTGAACCCATGCGAAACCTGTGCTGGAGCAGGGTCCTGGCAGGGACCTGAGGACCCTTGGAGAGAGGAGCCCAGGCTGGAGCAGGTTTCTTGGTAGGACTTGTGACCCTACGGGTATCTGTGGATTTTACCAGCCTTGTGATATTTAAGACCACACTTTGTCATAATGACAAATTTGGAGTGACTTGGGAAAACCAAGACCCCAAAGTCTCTTTTTGATCATCAAGGCAAGTGCAAAATTGAATAAAGTAATGTGAAGAGTTTGTGACTTGAGTTGGTCATAGCTTCTATAGTCTCTCTCTAAGAGAGACTGGTCCATCTTTTCTGTATCCTGAGGACTAACTAGATCCTGTGCTTCTACCTGACCATGACAACACAGTACCTGCTACTGGGACTTGTTTTAAAAGTTTTGTGATTTGGGCAGAGACAACCGTGACAACAGAAATGGCATAAGACTTTCACTTATTTCTATATAGGTCTCTAAAGAAACTTTCCTCTGCTATTAAATACTTATTTTTCAAGTACTTCCTGGATGACTGCTGGGTGAGAATCCCAACAGTTTGGATGTTGTCCACATCCACAGAATAAACAACAGTTTGTGATTTCCAGACTGAGAATGAAGCTCCTGAAGCACAAGTCTGACTTTTGCTGGAATTGTAGGACCGGACTTCCTTTTTTTCCTCCCCCTTTCTTGCTTTTTTGTTTTCTGTTATGATAACAGAGAATTTTTAGCAAAAATGCCTACAAAGCCAATGCACAATGAGTGTAGATAACACAGAAAATTAAGAACTGAAGGGCTGTATTTATATTGATTCTGCTTTTTTGCTAATAATTATATGATAAAAAAATGCTGAACTAATAGTGCCAAATACAAGAGAAAGAGAAAAAGAAGTCAATACTTATTATATTCAGACTCAGAATGGTCAGATAGCTATGACCAGTTTTTGACACATTTGCCAATATTTCCTTCTGCCCTCCTGTTAGCAGCTGTCTGGTGAAACCTGATGAGTATACACAAAAGGATAAATCCATCCAGGGTTTAACTTCAGAGGAATGACTCTGGGAACATGCTCAGTCCATTAAGGTGAGCAGGGAATGCAAGCTGATTGGCAACTCCCCAACATTACAAGATTGTATCTAAAGCTGGAGAAGAACATTTAGCACACACTTTTTTCCCCCCAAAATGTCTATGTGGCAGTGCATATTGCGTTTTCAAGAATATGATTATCTTTAAAAGATAAGCTGCTTGAATATCTTTTTTATTCCTCTTGTTTGTTTATGGATTTGTAAGTTGAGGGAACTTCCTCTTGGTTTGGGAATTTTTTTTTGTTTTGTTTGGCTCTGTTCTAGGAAGATGCCCTTCTTGTTTATGAACAGAGTCTGCAGGTGTTCAATTAACCTGAAGTAAAATGTGAAATCTGGTGTCATTACAAAGGTTAGGACAGTCTCTTCAGGCTTCACCTTGCCTTGAGAAACAATTTAGAAATGCCAGACACTGCTAAGATCAAACCTAGAAGAAATCCTCTTGCTTGGAATCAAATATGCTTATTGATAAGCGAACTTCTCAAGGTTTCTAAATTTTGGTTTTTTTTTTTAAATTGTCTCCCTGGAAGGCCAATGAGCCAGATCAGGAGCCACCCTGTTGTTCTGTGCTTGCACTGTGGCTTGTTTAGAGGGATCCATATTACGACCAATGCACTGAAGTGCTAAAACTATGAAAAGCAATGCCCTGTTTCTTGCTCAAACCTGTGCTTTGCTCTCCTTTTTAAAAATTAGTCCCTCCAAATAACAGATATGGGCTTGAAGGGACTGACATACTGAAGTTTGCCAAATGTTAAGATAGGAAATGGCTAACATGAGAAAGGAGATGCATGAGAGGAGAGCACAGTAGAGGAACAGAATTGCCTCCCTCAACCTGCTGGCCACACTGCTTTTGATGTGGCCCAGGATACAATTGGTTTTCTGGGCTGCAAGAGGACATTGCTGACTCATGTTCAGTCTCTCATCCCCCAGCACCCCCAAGTCCTTCTCGGCAGGGCTGTTCTCCATCTGTTCATCCTCCAAGCCTGTGTTGATGCCGGGCTTGTACCGACCCAGGTGCAGCACCTTGCACTTGGCCTTGTTGAACCTCCTGAGGTTCCCGTGGGCCTACTTCTTGAGCTTGTCCTGATCCCTCTGGGTGGTATCTCATGCTCTGTGTGTGTCAACGGCACCACTCAGCTTGGGGTCACCTGTGAACTTGGTGAGTGTGCCCTCAGCCAGTGCATCTGACGGCTCCGGCTCTGAGTGAGTGAAGAGGTGAGCACCTGCCGGGGGATGCTCGGCCAGGGGACGCGGTGGAGCAGACCGAGGTGTGATGACGAGCAGGAGCAGGTCCTGGGTAGGAGCTTTCCCGCAGTGTCCGCGCGCCGTTGCCTGCCGCGGCAGGGACCCGCAGGTCCCGGCAGCGCCCCCAGAGGGCGCTCCCAGCCCCCTTTCGGAGGCGGCTCGGCAGCCCCGGCCCGCGGAGCCCCCGGCGCCCGCCCCGACGCCGAGGGATGTGTCGTCCTGCGTGTCTCGCATGTGCCACTTGTGGGAACTCGCCACATGCTCGTTAATGGAAGCCACTGACACAGGCAACAGACTTTCCAGGAAAGAGCAGTAAGGGCGATAGAAAAGGTGGAGTTTTTTCTTCCTTAAGGACCGTTGTTTTGATAAATCGAGCTGGTTTTGGCTGGGGTAGGGTTAATTTTTTTCATGGGGATTTTACCCTGCCGACTCTCTCCCCCATCCCACCGAGGGGAGGGAGTGAGAGGCTGCGTGGGGCTGAGCTGACGGCTGTGGTCAAACTACGACATTAATATACAAAGCTCTTGAAATAGTTGTAGGGTCACCACCGCAAATCCCACATACAGGGAAAACCGGCTTACATTTCTTTTGATCTTCGTTTCAAGAAGTAATCAGCAACAAAGGAAGAAGAAAAAGTGGTCAGTCTCCTGCAGGATGCTCGTGGGTGGGACGCGGGGAGGATTTCACGTGCTTCCTCCTGGTCTCCTCTCTCCCCCTTGTGCTTTTACTGTAACTGGTTAAAACGACTTTCCTGTGCTTGGAATAGTTTTGATAGTGGCTGACAATGCAGATGCTGAGCATGCTCAGCTTTACTTCAAATAAAAGGAGATGTGGGTAAAATAAAGTCTCAAAGAAGATTCAGTACTTCATGAAATCTTATGAAAAGTACAATTTTTTGAATGAATACGTCAAATGAGTTAACTTAGATTTCAGGGAGAATTTTTTTTTTCATGATTCTCTGGGCCAGATAACTTAGGATGATAGATACACAGGCAGGGTATGCTGTACTTTGCAATTCTAATACTTTTTAATTGCATCAATACCTTTGGGATGGGTCTCACTGAAAAGTTGCCTGTCTTTCAGCTAATAGAGTATAGAGTTTGCTTCAAATAAATATGGATGCTCCTGTCCTAATGGCAAATTCAAATCTGCCAAAGTACTAATCTGTCTTTCTGAAAATGAAATAAAGCAAGAGAAACTCAGTGACTTTAATTTTTTCATACTATAAACAATGTGGTAAACTCCTGTAAATGTTTGGGATGCATCAATGTTTTCCTGAATCTGCCAGTTATGGTTTTTCAGGGCACAACTCATATTTGTTTGCAGACACTGGCAGGGCTGACAGTGTGCTCTGACAAGCTGCAGGCATAGGCTGCTTCAGCAGATTCCAGGGATTTATTCTCACTGTTTATTCCAAAAATAAGCACATCTCCTCCTAATAAATGTTGTATGCAAATGTGGCTCAGTCATTTCTACACAAGATTCTAATTCATTCATTTAGAGATGTTCATTTTGTAGTGTATGCAAATTTGCATATGTAATTCAGCAAAGGCAGGAGCAATCTTTTATTCTCATCACTTCTGACATTTTAATCAATGATTTATGTCTTATTCTTACATTTATTAGCCCTCCCTTGGAATGCTAAGGCAGATTATTATGCATTGATATTTCTATACATATATAAAGCTCATTAAGACTCTTTGACAGAAAAATGGTCAAAGTGCAGGAACAGGGGGCAGGCATTTGGGGGCTTATGCTTTACCTTCTCTTCAGGCTGGTTTTGCTCATTTGATAAACAGCTTCCCCGTGTCACTGTTGTTGCATCTGTGCAATAGAGATAGCACTGCCCAAATTCAGAGGTGTGACTAATTGGAGGTTTTAAAGCGTCTTGAGCTCCCTGGCTGGAAAGTGTTATATAAATATTCTTCTGGTCACAAAGAAAATGAATGAGGTATAGTCCTATGCAACAGAGAAATCATCCATTATTTTTAGTTGTTGTCTGTGTCTAAAGTTGGCTGCAGAAATGTTATCTTCTTCTTCTAGAGACTACCCCTTGTAGGAATTCAGTCACACACACTCACTGACTTTTTGACAAAACACAGCTTTTACTGCTATTTCCTTCTTCTGACTTTGTTGGATTTCCAGATCTGAGGGACTAAAGTGGATTTTATTACCTCCTAGGCACCATCAACAGAATAATTTATCTGGTCTCAATGCCAGTCAGTCACTCCTCTGTGAATCCTTGGAGGGCAGTTGAGTTACAAAGATGATTGGGAAAGGCCGAATTGTAAGACACAGAATTACAGAGGAGTCATTTTAAAGGCCTAATTTAACTAACAGACCTTTACAGCTGGGATGAATATGTGAATAGAAAGAAATCAGCTGAGATCTCACATCACATTTTGAGTCTGAACCAGGTCTTGTATTTAGCAGAGTTATTTGTGATGAAAGAAAACAACAAGGGATTTTTCAAAAGTATAATTTCAACTTAAAGGGTTGAAATATAGTCTGCAATTCTTTCAGAGTTAGAGCTTTGCCTACATGATTTTTGGAAATACAATTGTTTTCCTATAAGCAGTAAAGGCAGACTTGCACCCTGCAGGAATCCAGTTCGAATTTCCACAAGTGTAAATTCATCAATGGTACTTGTCAAAAGCAAAATCCCAAGCATATTTTTACACTTTGAAATTGGAACTATAAACTTAAACTTTGTGCTTAAGGGTGTGTGTTTGGTAAATGCCACACCATATTTTTGGAGAACACAGGCATATGTGAGAAATCTGTTCTTTATTCTGTATGACTGCTGCAGCTGAATTTCACAGGGTTCTTGCAAAAGGAAAATTTCTGAAGGACATCTGAAATCTCAGTTGAAATGCTTTCCACTGGAGTAGATTTTTAATTGCCCCTGCTTCATGGTCTGCATCCCATGTTTGAGTAAATCCATGTGACTGCAGTTGCTGAATAGTTGGCCCAAAGTAGGGATGACAGCAATAAGACACGTAGAATATACAACTGGATATTTTCATTTAGAAAAGTCCTGCCTGACATCTAATTCTACACAGGTATTGTTAAGAGTCCTATGATCCTCAGATATACCCAGATAATTTTGATGTCATGCTGTAAGCCCAGTATAATGAGAATAATCAAAATAAACAACTACCACGGAGTTTCTTTCTAAGAACTACAAGTAACTATAGTGATACTTAACAAAAGTAAACATTTTTGACATTTGTGTAAAGCTAAACAACCTAAAGAGAGATGCATGCACATCGCTCTGATTTTGGACATGCAGCTTAAAAAAGTTCCTTAAAAAAAGTGAAGAAATGCATTAATTCTAGGAGGGTGCTCAGGAGTCAAAGAAAAATGGGGAAAATAGGCACTGTTACTGTCCATACTTGTCCTCCTCTTCTCTCTCCTGACACGTGGGAAAAAAACCTCCAGTGTTTCATACTCTCTGGAATGTAGTGTATTCTCACATTGCCTAAATGTTTCCTATGTTATAAAGGCATTCCAAACATTTTTATTTTATTTTACTTCAGTTTAGTTTATGTCAAATAGGAAAAAAGACAACAGGGATTGAAGTCTTTGTTTTTTCTGGTTTTTGTTGTTACTCAGACCACACCTCAGCACCACACATAGTTGACAAAATGGAATGAAGGTAAGAAACTTGATTGTAAGTGGAATGGTTTATTATTTTTTTAATCTTTATTCTACAGCACCCTCCCACCTTCTACTTCTTGAAAGGCGGTAGAATACTGCATAGTCCGAATCTCTTTCCTTTGTCTGTTTTCCCACTTCAGGGAGCCAAAGAGCAAAGTGATTTATGCTTCTGTATCAGGCACCAACAAAGCAGACACATTTTCAGTTAGGTACCCATGTTTTGAGTGTTTAATTGCATGATACATGGTTTCACAGAAAAGTCAACCTGGAGCAGCAGGTTCTGTGCTGCTGCTCCCTCCTCTGCTCTTACTGAGCAGAGCTGCTCGCCCGGTGCCCCAACCTCTCCATCCATTTGAACATTTCATTAAAAGCTGCACTTCTGGAAGGTTTGATATGTTTGCCAGCATCCACAGAGGCCCTAGTAATTTATTTTTTGGTAGTAAGTCTTACTCCTTCTTTGAACTTCAGAGTGTGGTTTTAAAAGTAATTTGGACGGAGCTAAGCACTGCAGACCCCATGGGCTGTAGGCAGCATTTGTTTCACGTAAGTCATAGCTTGCTTTAGGTTACAATTTCTTTGGAATGGAAAGCTAATTTGTTTAGTTATGTTTGTCTGAGGGCATCAAACTGGACCCCACTGAAACTGGTAACAAAAAAACAAGCTTTCAGACTGCTCAGGACATCAGTAAAGGTAATTGATCAAATTACTTCATCCAGCCATAACTCTAAAGGTAGACCTCTGATAAGTTAGTCAAGTCTTCACCTTTCATGAGCTATCAGTTCATACATCACTCTTGACATGAAAAGGGCCTCATTCCCACAGCTTTAGCACCAGAAGGGGTTTTTTTTATCCTTAAAAATAACATCTGTGCGCAAGATAGCATTGAAAATTTTATACCAGCAACTAGTATCTTACTTAATCATAGCCTAAAAATAGTGCTCCTGGGATATTTGAGTATATATTGTAATTGTACTACTCATTCACTGAAGCAGCACCTTTCAAATCAAACCTTAATGCTAACTCCAAGGAAAAGAAGCAATTGTGCTTCCAACTGCTACTGGTAAAATGAAGTAAGTTTAATTATTCAGTAAAATTGTTTATGGACAAGTGGCTTCTTGGTAGCCTCTGTCATCATTATGTCTCAGACTAACAGAACAATTTTCAAGCTAAGAGAGTATTTTTTTAATTTATTAATTATATGGCCTCTCTTTTTAAAATTTTAATGCTGCACTTTACAGCAATGTAAAATCATTATAAGGAGCAAGACAGTGGTCTCATTCATGAATGACATGAGGATGTTCCCTCTGTTCCTACGGCAGGCATTGCCCAAACCCCTCTGTTGAACACTGCTGGTGGGTTCCCAGGTCTGGAGCCGCAGAGCTTTCCTCCTTTGCTTTAAGATGCAAGTAGCCCTGTCACAAAGAGCTATCTCTAACAGATAATAATGGATATGGATCCAAATATTGTGATCCTCTTTATATGGACTTTGCTGAAGGATTAAAGTTTAGGACAAGACACCTCTGCCCTCAAACTTTAGTTATCTTCACAAATGAAAAGGTTGTGCCACCATGTTACAATGCATTTACCTCCTGATGTGGTAATTGTTTTTGCTATTCTCAAACTTTAATAGGTCTGGCTGCATTGATTTTGACGGAATTAATGACTCCAGAGGATCAAAGGTGTTAACGTGACCCTGACTTTGTACAGCATTAAATGATAAACCTATGTACAAGATTTCAGATGCAGGAACTTCAGCCTCCTTACTCTGACGATCTTTTACTGTTATCATGGAGGAAACATTACGTAAAGCATTTGAGAGGTGACTCATTAAAATTTTTGTTCCAACACCATTTCTTAGAAATGTTTTTTACAAATGAAAAGAAAGAAGTAAATTCTGTTGCATGCTTTCTTTTCATCCCTTCTTTGATAGGAAGGAGGAGAAAAGAGAGAGGAGGGGAAAGGAGGAGAGGGGAGGGGAGGAGAGGAAACTCCATCATCGTTGCAAGGCCATAAGCCTGTATTACATCTTTACTAGCGGTGACATGCATGCCAGCCATCATCATTGCCTTAGGCCTTGTGTCCATGTGCCCTGTGGGTGCCCCGGGTGCTTCCCTGGTCCCCAGCCTCAGCTAGGACTCCACTGGAAAGGATGGCTTTCCAAATGCACCAGCAGCATGCCTGAATATCATTCTATGATATATCATTCTATGATTCTATGATTCTAAGAAATGCAGCAGCAGCATGTCTGAATCTGTGGCTCTAGACTGTAAATACAAGTGCAAGGTAAAATCATGGCATGCAGATGTATCTCAAGTGCAATCACTCCCTCTGAGGTTTGGTGAGCTTGTAACAGTCAGAGTCAAGTAGATTGTAGTACTGCTTGTAGTTCTACTTCCACTCACATCAGGTGGCAGTTTTATCTTTTCCTGGTGTGGAAATTTTTTCTCTGCAAGATTGTCTAGTGGTTGTCTTTCTGAGCCTCTCATTACCACTCCTAACATGCAAAGTTTTCTAGCTATTTATATGTCTGCACAATGTAGTTTACAATCAAAATAATGTTGTTTGTGTCATTTAGTAGAAATTCTGTTTCCTTATACATATTCTAGTATTCAAAGGATGCTACTTCTGCAATATCTAGCTAATACAGAAATGTCCTGATGATAATCAGAAATGGACAAATCACCAATCACATCCCAAATATATCTCAGCATTCAAGACTTGATTATATAGAGCTTAATACATATGGCTACCTGAGAAATCAGGCTGTATCTTCACGAAAGTCTACCATGTAAAGTTGAATTCCAGCCACTACACAAGAATATGTGCAGACAGGAGACATAAGCTTTGTTGCTCTCTTTGTTCAAACTTCGGTACAAGCTACTGAAAAAGCAAAAAACCCCCATGCTTTTAGCCTCCCATTAATGGCTTATTTCACTTTTCTATCTGTTTTCACATTACAAGTGATTCCAACACATGATCAGAAAAAGAAAACGGAGGCACTACAAGATTGTAAAACTGCTCATCTGCATTTAATAGCTCTATTTTTATAATTATTGATTGAAATTTACTCTGAGCTGTGAAAATACGTTTTCATAATACATTTTACATCAAAAATGCCAAGCTTTCTGCTTGATAGTCCTGCCTTTAGTTTGCTTAGTCTAGTCCTTCATGAGCTAAAAAGAGGCTCCTTTGGGTGACAGTCCTTTGTGCAGCACACAAATACACCTCATTGCAGCAATCCTTTGTAGTAGGGCTGTCTCACAGTGTCACAGAGATGAGGCAGATTAGAGGAAATGCTAACTTTAAGTGAATGACACTGGATCCAAGGGGACACACGAGTACCAACCACTTGATATTTATGAATGATAGGATCATTTGGCTTGACTGCACGTCAAGGCTGTATGATGCTGCTTGCGCCTTTACATGAGGCGCATCCTGAAAGGCTCCAGGAACGATCTTATGTGGAGATCTGTGGGAAAACTGTTGAATTGATGGATAGTTTCTATCTTTTGGATTATCTGAGCTGTAGTGTATTGCACAAAATGCAATGGTAATCCTTTGCTTGAGCCTGGCAAGCTGAGAATTTGCATCTCCTCATCATATCACATTTCTTGGAAGTCAGGTTCTGCCTAGCTTTAGTACAAGAAAGGGGGGCTAAAGGACCTTTACCACCCGGGGCCTTGAACCACTCACCATTGCCTTCCTCAGTATCAGCAGCTTTCATCCTGAGCAATGTAACTATAAACACTCCGGGTGAAATATTATGCGTGACTCCAGATCTGACAGAGACAGGGACTGTCACACCTATGCAGGTGACAGCAAGAGAGCAAACAGCAGGAAACGGTGAGGAAGCACCATTATCAGGGCCAGGCTGCAGACTGGATGACAGAGAATTATCAGCTTCTGGCCAGGATGGGGCTTTGGGATGCCTCCCCTGTAGGCAACGGAGAGAGCATTACCATCCAGCTGCTAGCAGGCTAAAATTGGTTCACCGAGATGTTGCTTCCTGGGATTGCTGATTCTTCCTTTACACTTTACAGAATATTTGCAGGTATCTTTCCCACTACTATTATGTGCACTTGGTAGTGCTGACGCCTGTCATGGTTTCAGAGCTGAATCCTATGGAGTCAAAAAACTGGTGAGTTTCAGAAGGCATATTCCTTTTTAAGACTGTCAGGCATTTTTAAATTGTGCAGTCATCAGAAGTTTCACTACATACCTGAGATGTTTTTTTTTTTGTATGTGCCCTGAAAAGTTTTGCTCCCAAAGGATGTTGATTAAAATTTTTAATAGGGGTTTTAATAGCCAAGCTACATGAAAATGCTCAGCCTTTAAGTACTGTCCTGAGCTTGAATAAAATTAGTGGGAATACACTCTGCATTTGTGTAACAATTATCCCCCCGGGTTCTGTTTTGTTCCTCTAGATCATCTTGCTTCCTTCAAGTATCCTGTCTCCATGATTTATTGCTAGATCTGCTTTGTCACCATCTGCTCTGCTGTTGCTCACGAGAGAACAAATCCCCAGAAAATATTACTGTCCAGACTAAGCACCGTATAAGCATCCTTTGCACATTCAGCCAAACACTGACTAATGGCGAGCTAAGCTATAATCACAAATTCCCTCCTTTCCTGTTCACTACAGTTCAAATTCACATAAAAAATTTGGTGGAATCCAGCTATCCTCCTTGGAGATATAGGTTACCATCTGTCTGGTTTCCAGTGGTACATTTAAAAAACATTTGCCCCATTTTCATAAAACATCCTGGTGCACAGCAACCACTTTAATATCTAATTACACAGCATTATGTATCACATATGTCACAAATAGAATAATTTGACCAATGTTTCTCTTATCTAGACTAGTCTGTTTTTCTCTTTTAAATTAAGTTATCCAAACACCTACAAATTCAAAAGTATGCCTCTAGCTAAAGGAATTAAAAAATTAAAATAAGTAAATACTGAACTGAAAATAATTTGGATTTAATTTGGTAATTTATATAAGATTTTAATTTCAAAAGAAAACAAGATTTTAAACTAAAGGTTAATGTACTTACCATTGCATAGAAAAATTTAAAAAAAATCCAAATTAGTAAAAGCAGCCAAGAGAATGGCAAAAGATATTGGTTGTTATGGTGCCCACATGACACGTACAGATGCCAAAAATGTAGAGAAATAAATTATTCTTTCCTGCTCCTCAAATCTTTCTGGCTGTCCCCAGAGGATGGTCACTGTGTGGTCAGTCAGGTGACAGCATCTTCCCAAGCCACCACCAACTCAGGGTGCTTCAGGAGAAGCCTACTACTCAAGCCTGTGGGAAGCTTCCTGTTCACTTCACCAAGCCATGGTACCACTGGAGACCTTTGGAGAGAGGCTGGGGAGAGTCAGCCAGGCCACACCACAACTGTGGTGCAGTCACATCCCTGGCCAACTCCTGTGCCATCACTAACGGCACCTCTGAGCACCTTTACAATGCAGTTAATGACGATGAGGGCAAAGATGCTCTGGCAGCACTGTGATTTCAAGCGCACAAGAAACATCTTGATACCAAAATCCCATGAAGTGGACCTTTTCTCTGTACTAGGCTCGTAGCTTGCCTTGCACCACTCTGCCCAGTTGTGCTGTATTTCTGTCCTGCTCACGCAGGGATGATGTTCCAGCAGTGGAGGGATGATGCCTAGAGCGCCCTGCTTCCCCTTGCCTGGGCCAGGATCTTTCTTCTTCTCTCCCAAAAAAAGTGCTGAATCATAGCAGAATTGCCATGAGCATGGGCTTAGAGGGGTAATGGTCTGCAAGTCCTCAAGGACCTGTTGAGGGTGGGGGATAGGGAAAGTCTGGGAAACTCCACTCACTGCCCCTGGGAGAGATCCAGCCTGAGTGGGATGAGAGTGTCTCAGGAGCTGGAGCTGAATGAGAGGAGAGAGACAGATGTAAGTAAGCAAAAAAAAAAAAAATTCAAGCAGACCCCTTGACCAGAAATGTTGGTATCCAGCACCAATTTGTGTTATGATACCTTTTTGTGTTATCAGGTCCTGGAAGATTCCAGTAGTATTTCCCATGGCTAACCCAACAAGAACAGATGCAGCTGACCACTCTTGAGACAAGAAACAGATGATGGATAGCAGCAATTGTTTTTTTTTGAGCACAGTTTTTTTTACTGTCTGTAGGTAGCCAGAAAGCAGCTATCTTGTTCACAGCTATTTGTCTAAGACAAGCTACAAATTTAACCAAAGTTCACTGGGAGCACTTGAGTGTGGCAGGGTACTTCCCTGTAGTCACACTGGTTCTATCTGCACTGAAACTGAGGCAAATTACTCAGAAGTCTCCCTCAATTTCTCTGAGTCTTCCAGACAGATATGATGTAGTTGATCCAAAGAACATTTTTAATGATGGAGTCTGTAGTGCACGATTTTTCTCCAAAACTCAGAATCACCCTAGAACACACTGCCTCAAGAAGCTCACCCTGAAACAGCCAAGCTTGATCAACCAGCCTGTTTCCACTGAAGTGCCTCTGTGGTCTTCCACAGTGAGAAGGACTCTGGCTGCTTTGTAAAGGAAAGGTCTATTTTAAGGAGGCTGTATTATTGGAGAGAGGGAAAGATGGGGAGGCTGAATACCCAGAGGTACCTTGAGAGGCTATCTCTGTCATTCCTAGAGCATGAATGAACTTTACCTAAGGTGTATGACTGGGGAAAGGAGACTCACATCCCTGGGACTGCTTATGGTTTGGTTGCAAATTAGCAAACATCAGCTGTCAGGTAGCAATGTCCTGAACACACTGCGGACACTTCGCCAGGCTCTCCAGGACACAGAGGGAGAGGCAGGACTGTCAGCAGTGCAAGTCTGGGGTACACATGTGGTCAGAGCTACTCATCTTTTGCAAATGATGATTATTTTCATTATGTTATTGGTGTTAAACAGAATTCACAGTAGTAAAAACCAGATTTTATTAGACAGAGAATGATGTAATTTAAAAAAACGAACATTGAATCCTCATGAAAAACTGCAGCCAAAAAATGGGGAAAGTTTGTAAATCACTTGGATATTAAAGAGCTTGTTCTATTCTAAAGATATCCCAGTAGGACAGAAAAAGTTCTTTGTAGGAAAAACTGCACAGGCATCAGATATTTCATTATGCTGCTGAGCTAGTCAATGAGATTTAGAAAATATTCAGATATCAGTACCAAAGCCTATTTGCTAACCACCCCCAGTGGTATTATTATCCTATCGAGTGTAACTAGCTGAGACAAAAATAATCTGGTACCCATTAAAATTTATCTGCTGTTTCAGGACAGATTATCTGACCAAGAGCAGTACGACTCTGAACTTATCTCAGAGGAGGCCTCCTGAGCTCTATGATATTCAAACTCACATATGAATGAGTAAAAAAGAATGCAGGTAAGTATCATAAGTTATGAGATATTTCATTATAAGTCTATAATCTATAGCTCTTACCTCTTCAACTAACTAATAAAAAAATGCACAAATAGAGAAGGAAAATGACATCTAAATTTACCTTGGTGTAACTTTGCACTTTTTGCTGAGTGACAGAATTTTTAACTTCTTGCCCAGAGCTTCATTTACACATCTACTTTTGAGCACATTTGCTCATACAACAAATGAGCCAGAGCACTCGTGCTTACAGCCAGAGTAAAAATAATCCTCCCTTTATGGCTTGCCTATGCAAGGTTTATGTAAGAGCACTCCAATAAAGACAGTATTTAACAGTTATCCCACTTCTCATCATGGAATTAATCAGGACAAATGATGGTAGGGCAGCCTTCATATTTAATAAGCAGATAATAGTCATGAATTTTGAACACATAAAGAGATAGTATCTGATGTCCCTGACCTGTACAGTGGGACAGAAGTCAAAGGTTTCTATAAACTTATTAGAGATGAGAGTGGAACAATACAAATAAATTATCTGTATGATTAAGCTGCCTTGTGAATGACAGTGGTCACATGAGGCCATTGCTTCAAAGAAGTCTTAACTCTAGCATGGTAAGGAAGCCACTGCTCTGGGCACCTTCACACTTTCCACAGAGATTTTTGTGTCATCCATTCCCTGCTGCCAATGTGCCGTTAACTCACCAGTGGGATGTCGAATTTCAATCACATGGATGCTGCTGTTTTATTTAAATTAAGGGTTCAAATAAGTCTCAGGATATTTACAAATCTTTTTTGTGTCTGTGCTGAGTCTGCACATGGCTGCATGGGGAACTGAGCAGACGTGTTCACTCCTCATACTTTCAACGGGTTTGAGTGCCATGGTTTTTTGGGCCAGCTGATAACTAGGCTACCTATTGTGCTATATCTTTAGAGAAGGATATGAAGAAATCTTCACTAAAAAAATTGAACATATTTAATCTTTCATACCAAAGTGAGGGGAATAATCTGCAGCATTCTTTGCATAAACTTGAAGTGTGCACTAAGACAAGATGTTAATTCCATTTTATGAATGCTGGCAATTGCAAGACAGAGAATACACATATATTCATACCAGAATATACACTAATGAACTTAATGAGTGTTTTAAGAATCTCAAATGACCGAAACCAAAAAATATGAAGTGCTTTTTCATGATTTTCAAGACAAAATTGTTTTAGTGTCTCAGTCTCAATTGAACTTCTCCAACTAAATAAAAAGCCCTGCCTGGTACAATGAACTTGACAATATGAAAGGTGTCTTCCATTTCAAATACATCTCATGTTTACCAGAAGTTAACCAAATTATCTTTTAGAAAAAAGTTGATAAAATCTGGTTGGTTAATTAATAAGAGAGTATTAAAGTTAGTCTATAAAACATGGATGAATCTTTGATTACAAACCGATACAACAAAATGAGCTGTGTTAGTAAAAGTGAACCTGAGCATATCTATTCTTACTTTGCTAAAGACTGTGATTTCCCAAAGCATGTTTTTAATACCTAAGGGATATTTGACAAAGGGTGTGGGAACAAGATGTTATGAAATCCGTGAACGATCTAGCATCTGCACTGAGAATGCCTGATGACTAGGTAGATGATGGGAGAACTACCAGTGTTTCATGTAAAGATGTGAGTTTTCATCCTGCCTGAACTCTTAGGTGTAAAGACCTGCAATTTGCTAGCAGAGAGTTTTGCAGAATACTTTCCTGATACTTAAATTGAACTCTTAAGTGCTTGTGTAGTGAAGTAATGTTTAACCATACAGAATATGAGTTGAAGAATGAAAGTTTAGGATGAGGAAAAGACAAATAGCTGACAGCAGAGAAATACAATAATTCATAATTTGAAAATTGTACTAAAGAGTGCAGCAACTTCTGAGAAAATAAAAAATGTCTCACAGAAATGTAAGATTAGCTCTTAACTAGGTTAATCTATATGGTGTTTGTCTGTTTCACTCCTTGGTACTCTAAAGCATAGGATTTGTAATAGGTCTATTAATCAAGGTGATGGAAGAATAAAATCTTCACACTCAGCCAGGAAGGCATCAAGTCAATATCAAAATCATAACATTTTAAGTTAAAGCTGTCTATCTGGACTTTGTAAATGTTTAGACTATGCAACCAAAAGTTAGAAACCAAACATTTGAACTAAGCTGATAACAAGTGATCATTAATTGAGACTGAAGTCAACAATCTGGCCCTGAAGAAATTTCTACGTCGCTGAACCAGAAGTCTGATGTAAGATGTCCAAAGCAAGTTCATAATAATTCATCATCAATTCAAGATGAGATAAGCTCATTGAAGGAAGCCAAATGTGAGTAATACAGGGGACTACAGGCAGCCTGTATGATAAATACTAACTTATCTTCTGAGACGAAGGCTAATGGGGACTCATGATTCAGCTAATTTAGGACTAGTTTTTATAATTGGATAAATAGTAATTTAGGGCTGAGGCTACTGACTATTATTGATGTTGTCAAAGATTTATACTGAGATGCCAGCTAACTACCAAATCCAGCTGTTGAACCCAATTGTGCTAAGCAGTGTGCTTGCATATATTAGTGCCACTTGCTCCACCTACTTCTTAGTCTAAAACCCAGTGGCTTATTACTACAGGAGATGTACAAACAGCCTCAGTAATAAAGCAATAAACCCAAGTGGGATGCTCTCAGTTCATAGCCATCCAGTATCAAAGATCTCATCAACAGGGTTATGAGCAGAGTATGCTCTGATGAGCACTGGGGATTTTCAAGTGACAACCTGTGGGCTGCTGGTGGTCACTGATTCTTCCTCTGTGTCTACTTTTGCCCTACACAATGGTTACCAGTTTCTTTTAGCCACCTGGTGTCCTTCAAAAGCTTCTTGAAATGGACAGTTGTGCACAGATATAGAAGGGGAGCCAAAGGAGGACTGCAGTGATGTATTTTCTCTTGATATTTTCACTTGCAAGAAGTAGCCTGGGAGAGAGAGTAAAATGCTACCTATGTGTTACTAATATAAGCCATGTGTGTGGTACACTGGACACCTTCCTGTATCTCTTCTCTGGGACTGCATGATGCATCCCTGTGAAGCTGCTGGCTGCGCCTGAGAAGATGCTTGCAGTCTTGTTGTATGGCTGATTTGATCTAGGGCGGTGGGCAGGGGCGGCCAAGACTGTTCTGCAATCAGTACTCATCATTCCAGCTCTTGGAAAATGTGAGCACTGGGCAGTAGCAGCGGCTGGCAGGGAGGCGAGGTGAGAGGCAACTGGAAAGAGACAGGTACAGATCAGGAGTGGGGAGGAAGAGACTGCTCCACCAGCAGCCAGGATCTGACATGGTGTCCTCGCAACACACTGCACAAACTGGTCTGCTGTGACGTCTGCAGCCTGGCATCCCCATAGGAGCTCTCCCACCAGGATTGGGATATGCACTCCTCCTGCCCTCCTGCAGAGTTTCACCTGCCCATTCCGCGGAACATGTCCTTGATACTGTAAACAACATAATTCAGAGAAATAATTACTCTCCACACCCTGTGCCAATTCTTATTCCTTGCGTGCCGTCTGTATCATAATGGCCCTTTTGCAACACATGTTCTGCATCAACAGAAACTGCTGCCAGAAGAGGAAAATTTTCTGGTTATGAGTACCCCCTCTCATGTCTCCCAGAGATATCCCCGGCCTGCTCTGTAGATGGCAGTGTGCAGTTACTTTCCGTGGCATATTTACCTATTAGCTGCTTCCTTGACATTTGCTTGAAAACTGCTTTGCTCAGTAAACAGCAAAAATGATAACATCAGAGACTATATTTAAACACTATAAATTTCATATCTGAAATAGGAGTATTTGTTAAGTGTTTGCAGTAAACTTTAGAGTATCATAAATCCAGCTGTTTTCATAGGTCAGATCCCAGAAGAAATCTAAGCAAAGAGACTGAAATGTAGATAAGCAAACGAAAATTTCCTCAGGCTGTTGTATATAAGAATAATAAGTAATACTTAGAAGTAAAGTGATTAATTCCCCAAACGCACAACTACATTCAGTCTACGTGCATACTTTAAGTCAAATTCAAAAGCTAATATTTTAAGTCAACACTACTGCTCTCCAAAATAACTTAATGTGTTCACCAAAAGATTTTATGAATCTACTCATGGTTCTTTAAAGGTTTAGTCCTTTTTAGGTTTCCTACATAGCAAAGTGTAGCCTGTACTGGGTTTGCATTCAAAAATATCTTCCTACACAATTTTTCCTTTGAGTAACAATCAGGCTTCGTAACTGTTTTGATTCAGTGACACAATTAATGTATTCCTTATGTCACTGAAGTACAGTTGATGCCAGCCAGGAGGGTTTGGAATGCTCGGCTTCGGGACTGGCATCCGATGACTACAGCTAAGCATGTAGGTGAGCATGAGATACAGTTTTGTTCCTTCTCCCAAAGGTTTTATCTCCCAAGAAGGAAAGTTGATGTGGAGATTAAGATAGGAAAGGACAGAGTGTTCGTGGAGTTGTCTGGCTTGAGCAGATGTCACTCCCGGGCTGATCCAGGAGCCCCTAACAAGACAGTAGGTCCAGTGTTGCTGTACAAGTCTTTTTGTCTCCATTCCAGCAGAGACATAAGCAGAGGGGATATTAGGTGAGATGGCTACACATCACACTAGTGGCTGCCTGCTGGAAGTTCTCCAGTGAAAATCTACTCTGCAAACCAACCCAATCTTGGTTTGCCACTGCAAACCAACCCAGTCTTTCTCCAGCTGAGGCCTGAGCAGCAGCAAGCTTGTTAGCGACCCTGAGTTACCACTGAATTCATAGTTATTGCACTTGCTCACAAAGATGGAGATGCAAGAGGTCCAGGCCCCTCAGGGAGCAGACACAGTATTTGAAAGTCACTACTTCCTAAACAACAGTGACAAAAGAATTGCTCATATACACTGTGCCAGGGGACACAGCCCACCTTGCAGGCACCTTCAGTGGTGGAAAGGCTCACACCTGGCAGCTGTTCACATGAAGGAAGGTGCCATGGGAAGCAAGCACAGGAGCCTGTCATGTTATCTCTCCAGCTAAGGCAAGGGAGATGAAGAGGCTGCTAACTGAAGAGATTGCTCCACCGAGAACTGTGATGGGACACAAATGCAGACTGTGCCTGGCCCTATTGAATTTAGCTTTTGGTGATGGCAGGAGCCAGTTTATTAGTTGCTAACTAACTAACTTTCTCATGAGACAGTCAAACAGACCAGCCAAGTTTGGGATTGTGACAAGACCAGAGTGAATCAGGTGAGAGGGCAACTGTGATGGTTTTGGCTGGGGTAGAGTTAATTTCTTCAGAGTAGCTGGTATGGGGCTGTTTTGAGTTTGTGCTGAAAACAGTGTTGATAATGTAGAGATGTTTTAGTTATTGCTGAGCAGTGCTCACACAGAGTCAAGTCTTTTCTGCTCCTCACACCACTGCACCAGTGAGAACGATGGGAATGCAAAGGAAGTTAGGAGGGGACATAGTCAGGACAACTGATCCCCACTGACCAAAGGGATATTCCATACCATATGGTATCATGCTCAGCATATAGATCTAGGGGAAGAAGGAGAAAGGGCAGGAATGTTTAGAGGCATGGCTTCTATTTTCCCAAGCCACCATTATATGTGAAGGACTCTACTTTCCTGGAGATGGCTGAACACTGCCTGCCCAGGGGAAGCAGTGAATTAATCTCTTGTTTTGCTTTGCTTGCATGTTTGACTTTTGCTTTACCTATTAAACTTTCTTCATCTCAAGCCACAAGTTTTGTCACTTTTAATCTTCTGATTCTCTTCCCTGCCTCACTGGTGTGGAGTGAGTGAGCAGTTGCAAGGGGCTGAACTACCAGCTGGGGTTAAACCACAGCAGTAACACAAAGGCATATGAAATGCATGCCTGAAAATACAGGGTAATACCGTTTAGAGAGCACATTCAGACTTCTATTCAGACACTTTATAGGACTTCCAGTTTGCTGCATTATTTCAGAAGAAAGGACAGACTAGCAAAATATTTTGAAAAGAGTATTAGTGTGCCTGCTGTAGGGCTGGAGTTAAGGCCTGTCCCCAGTTATTACTGATCCAAAATTTAAAACTGTTATATACTGGGCTTGGTAGATAAGACCTTTTTCTTGTTTGGGTAAATTTCAGGACCGTGCACTTCAGAACAGGATCCCCAAATATTTCCTCTTCACGCACCCTGATCAGCCAGAAGCCTGTGCCTAACAGCCTGCTCACTGCACAGGGAGGTGAAGGTGGCATTGCTGCAGGGCTTCTTACCTCCCTTATTGATGGCCACAGAGATGAGATCGGATTAGGTGAATGGCAGGACTCACCTTGCTTAGGATCTGGAAATGCAGCATATCAGAAGCAACAAGCGCAGCAACTCAGCAGCTACTCAAAATGGTGCAAGGTTTCCCAATCCCTGACTGCCGGGAAGCTCTTCCTTAAGTCCTACCTACCTGCAGCCAGCACAAAGAATATGGGTCTTAGTTTTTAATCATACCTAATCTTTCATTCACTGATTAGATTATCATAAATATAGAACTAATTTATGTCACCAAATGCTAATTTCTTCAGATGTGAAATGTCTTAAGTACTGGGAAATCTGCTGTTCATAGGAGGTGTTAAGAGGCCATAACAAAGACAGGACAAATACAATGAATGAACAAAACACAACTATCTTTTATGAACATGCAATGATATAAATGCAAACCTGGATGGGTGGTTCTCAGCTGGGTGAAATGTAGCCTGAGGAAGCAGGTTAGGAGGACCTGAACCAGAGGAACTGAGGGAATGTGCCCATATTCAAAGATGCAGAATTTGACCCTGTTTTTAGCATTGGAAAGCTGCTATTTCATGCCCAGAATAAATATGTAACAGCAGTAATATAAGCATTTTAAAAAAATTCCTGTTTGTGCTATTAAAATATTTAATAAAATTATCTAATTGGTTGATGGCTAAAGTGTAAGTTTACCAGGTTTAGTGCTATGAAGGAATTATTCTTTTAGATCCAGAGGCTCCACTGCTGATGAGTTATTTGTGTACAACTTTCATGCGTAATAAGCAAAATTCTAGTGGTAGATATTAATATATCCTAAAGAACTAGCACTTCCTTAGTTCTGTAAAGGATGCATCTTACTTAAGGCTAAAATCATTCTATAACTAGTCCATCTGGAGATTTCTTTTTTGATTAATTGTCAGTTATTCTCATGCTTTAATTTCATAATAACAAAAAAAGGAAACTGGGTACTTTTAGACTTATGCATATGATTATTAGGCACTCTGTTAATTAAGGACTGAAACTGTGCCCTCATATTCAGCATTATTTATTTTGAAGAAAAAGAAAAAAAGCACTGGTATGTATTCATATTTTTTTCTCAGTGTGAGTGAAAAAAAACAACCGTTGTCTTCATTCATAAGCACATTTTCTTTCTATGCTTTTCTACACTCAAATGTCATGTTCTCTCACATCCTTTCACTTTTTTTTGGTCATTAATTCTGTTGCAAGGAAAAAGAAATGCACACTGCTGCAGAGCAAAGCGGATCTGACTGGTGCTATCGCTCTCCTCTGACCTTTCTGTTGCACTATCCATTAATATGACTGTTTGGGGGATTAGGGAATTGCCTGGCAATAGCACACTGATCTTTCCAGCTCTAGCTGGTAAGCTTGGCACTGTTTAAGAACGGTTACAGCAGTTAAGATTGTTAGAAAACATAGTTATTTAATAGCAATAATTCATTCTTTTCTCTGCAAGTTACAGAGAAGGAACTAGGTGCCAAATTACAACTGATTAACAGTTTTCAGGTGAAACAGTGGTCAAAATGTGGCCATTTTTCAATTTTTTTTTTGGCTGTCAAAACATTTCCCCACGTTCAGTGCTTTGAAAACAACTGTTAGAAACACAACAGAAGAGTCACTTTTACACATTATTTTTTACTTTTTGTTTAGTGTTTGTATTGACTCTTGCTCTATTAGTGGTTGGTGTAATTGCATACTGGGTTTTTTTTTTAGAATTGAGCATTGTTGCTTGTAGAATTTGTTTCTGAATTCAAAAGCACAGGAACTTCTGGTTTAAAAGCAAATCAAACACCTCTTCAGAAAACCTTGTTTGGTAGCCATAAGACAGGCTATTTTTAGGCATAGCTGGAGCGAAGTAAGCGTGTTTGCACATCCCATAAGATCACCAATTCCTATCTCTTCTAGACATCTGTCCTTGCTCTTCTACTCCTAACAGCTCTGTGCGTGCCTCGATGCAGAGACAGAGAGCACCACTGTGGTTGTACAGAAAAGATACATTCAGTGCATGGAAGTTATTGTATGTAAGCAAATCTCTTCATCTGTCATGACACGGTCTCTATAGAACTCATGAGTAAGGCAGGAGTGATCTTCTAAAGGATAGGTGGGCGTTGGCTAGGATAATATGTTCCTTGAATAGGGATGGCTGCATTGTTGGCTTGAAAATACCTTCTTGCTCTTTACGTCTTAGGAGGAGAATGATGATTTCTGAAGTGTGAGCCTAACTCCTCCACCTAGCAGTGCTACAGATTTCAGATAAGGAACCATTACTGCGATATGCGTATACATAGATCAGGATAATCCAACAGTAATCCAACATTCTATTTCTTGAGTGAGCCCTAAGGCACTTAAGGCATGATTAATCTCACTTTGACAGTCATTAAGCTGAGGACAGACTGATTATCTGTTTGTCTCCAAAAGCTGTAACCAGCTTTCTCAATGGATTACCTGTGGGCAAACATAAGTGGTGCCGCCTTTAACAGCTGGCCCCCATAACCTTACCCCTCAAGTATTCCTGAGAGGCTTCAGAAAACACGGCGATATTCCTGACTGGTGTGGAAAACCATGCAGTGCTGGTCAAATCCCAGAAAAAAATCATAAAAAGTTGATTGTCAGAGCTGCAGCGCCCAACCCAAAAGAGACCAGAATTATCCCTCCCTCCCAAATATGACAGAATAGTGAAAAAGAAAGAAGAAAAGCACCACATTTCCCCTTGATTCAGTTAACCAAAACACACTTTATGGGATTCAGGGGTCTGTCTTAATTTGCTGATATAGGCAATGGGACGAGGCTCTGCAGTCAGAGGCGGAGCAGAGACACAGCCAGAGCCTCCTTTTTGGGACGTGGGGCTGAGTCTGCGGCACATCCCAGCGCTGCTGCCAGCCCTTCCAGTCTGGGAGATGTGTGTGGCCTGGCAGGTGACAGAGATGCCTGTGGCCTGGCAGGTGGCTCTCCCAGCAAGGCGGCTACAGGAAGGGTGTTTTCACAACCAGCCAAGAATAAGGATATTGTTTTAAAGAGCAGCATACAGGATTTTATTCAACACAGTCCTTATGTGCTTGATGAAGCAAGTCCCGTAACTAAAGGGCTTGCAGTTTACATGGTATATTATTTTGGTTTTATTTTTAAAGGGAAATCTGCTTGCACAAGGCTGTTTTTAGAAGTTGGTAACTCAATTTGGCCTTCTTGTTCTTCGAAACTCAAAGCAAAATTTAATGAAGAGCCAGGGTGAAATGACCAAGATATAAGCTGAGCCTAGTCAAAACAAAAGTGTGACATTATTTAGAAGTGTTTGAGAGATCAGAAGTCATTTAAGAAAAATTGTCTGATCTTACACAGAGGCAAATGAGGAGTACTATAATGTGTTCTCCCCATAGGTTTGCTGTTGAGACAGTAAGAAAAGCCTGATAAATAATAAAACTTTAAACTACAATGAAATTATCTTCTCTGCCTGTTATATGACTGGTATCAACTTCATTAGTTCTAATACTAAGCTTTATAAACAAGACTCAGAATAAGAGCTATATGAGCTTTTAAAAACAGTATTTCTCATTCAAAATTAACGTGATATAATTAAGTTGATGACATATCACCTAGAAGCTGGAAAGCTTCAGCTAAAAATAAATAATAAGCAAAGTTAGCACAGGTATTTTGCAGAAACACTGCCCAGTCCAAAAGTGAGCTACTTGGAGCCACCCTCAAACTGTTCTCAAACTGAAGATGAAGCATGCTTGCCAACAGCCTGCATGATGGTTTTTTCCTGTATCCTTAATTATTTGCAGGTTTAGTTTAAAGCAAATGACATAAAACAGTGCAAATGAATCTGCTAGCATGTCAAACTGTTAAAGAATGTGGTTGCCCAGATGCAACCTTTACAAAGGCTTTTTGACTGTCTAGGTCAGAATAATCCCGTTCCTCTCCACCAGAGTCACATCACATTCTGTAAACTGTGTCAGTATTTCAGAAAAAGCAAAGAGTAAGACCAGAGAAGTCAGTTAAGACCTCAGCAGTTCATAGGAAAACTACTCATGTATCGTCAAGTTTTCCAGGTTGGTAGTATTTGCAGGAGCAGTACTGCAATGTACCTCTGGCTTTTATTTGGCACAAGTGAAATAACTCCACTGGAGTGATTGAAATGCCATTTATCCATAGAAAAATAAACCAACCACACACACAGTTGCAAGCCAATAATTACGAAATTCTTACAGGATTTTTCTTGCAGGATGGGGCAGTTTGGGATTCAAATAAAGAGAAGGTTAATTGTGCCCATTTGCAGGAGACGCTGTACAGCTGCCATTACCTTACGCAAGAGGGAAGCAGAGAGTACCCTCTGCCTAACGATCCAAGCATTAGAGATGGAACAAATAAGGAGAAATAAACCCAGCTCAAAATCTTCCTGATGTCTGTGGACTGGGAGCCTCCTCAGTTTCCTCCCCACCCCAGAACAATAACTCTGCAGTTCCTACAGTAGCTTAATATCTGAAGTGTGTGTATATATACATGTATGTATGTATCTCAGAAGGTTTTTTTCAGACCACTTTTTTATTTTTTGGAAGCTGATGAATTAATTAACATATTTACTCAGTGATTCCCACCAAATGTGGCAGATTTAAGAGGACGGCTCTGTTGTCTCTCTGTTCTCTGCACCTGAGACAGCTAAATGCACCATGAAGACCTTACTGAGCTCCTGTTTCAAGCCTCATCCTGGTCAACATAGAGATTCCTTTTGACCTTCCTGGAAGTTGGATTAGGCCTTTAAAAACCATACATTTTTAAAACATTCCATGAAGGTTATGTTTGCTCTAAAACCACAGTGAAGTAAATGCAAAACTATATTAATATTTAACATTGGCTTATAAAAACTAGGAACTTGTAGTTAGGACAGCTGGTAAAAGTTTAATTCACATCATCGTTTCAAAATGAAAACGCAGAAGAGAACAGAAGATCACATTTTCACATTCAAAATCTATTTGTTTTTCTTTAATATCCAGTTTTGTTATTTCTAAGCTATATCTGTTAAATAGCCATGAAAAATATTTTTCATTTATAAAAATTTTTAGTTTACTTTTCCGATCTGGTGGTACTGGTTACACTTAAAGAAATCAAAATAGAGGAAAAAAGGGTCAAAGGGAAAAGAAAAAGAAGAGAGTAATTAGTTAAAAGAAAAACAAACACAAATATTGTGCTTGTGGACTGTATTTAGGGGTTGGCCAGAAGTCTAATGTCTTGATAGATGGTTTTATTGCTGGTACACAGCACACTTTGTTCCTTTTGTTTCAGTAAACTTGCCAACTGGAAATTAGTGACATGGACATTCAAAATGTTGGACAAGTGGTCAGACTCTGATATACATATTCATACCCCAGCAGTAAATGATGGCAGGAAGCTTCAGATACAGGAAAAATGAATTCTTTTGTTCAGCATGGCTTTAATATAATGCTTGTTTCGCAAGCACTTTCACCGTTCAAGCAGGAGTGCCTCTTAGATAGCACACAGGGGAGACATCATTTAAAGAAATGTTTCTTTGCCTGAAGTCCAAATCTGCTCAGTTAATTTAAAATATTTTTTTCCTCCAGGATAAATGAATAAGCAGTTCCTTTTGTGGTTTTTGCTTGGTGACTTGCTATTATTCTTCCAGAAGAAAAAGGATCGGATGCTCATACGAACAGATCTGTCCCTCCTTCCCAGCCCCACACACACTCTCTCCCTTTGGAAAATAAAGGTGACGGGCCTGGTGTTTGACTAAAAGAGGCTATAAATCTTCTGGGGATATGCTATGTCTTTGTGCATAAAAAAAGTACCGAGGAAGGAAAACAGGTTAAAAAGCAAAGAGTCTTTGCAATAAGTCCTGCGCTGTTCTTGTTTTTTTAACCCTTAGAAGCACAAGGCTGCTTTAATAAACTGCCGGTGCAAGCGATCCTCCTGCTTCGCGGCGTCAGGCTGGCGGGGAGGCAGGGGCACGTTCGGATGTGCAGGACGGAATATTCCCGGAATCCAGCTCAGCCGGTCTCGCGCAGAGGCCGGGCACGGACCCTGCCGAGAGGAAGAAGCCCCCAGAACGCAAAGGCAGACCTGGCCGCAACCTCAGTCCCTCCGCGCCCAGCCCCATCCGACAGACAGGTACGGAGCGGGGCCGGCCCAGCCGC
Source organism: Cephalopterus ornatus (assembly GCA_013396775.1). Taxonomy (NCBI): domain Eukaryota; kingdom Metazoa; phylum Chordata; class Aves; order Passeriformes; family Cotingidae; genus Cephalopterus; species Cephalopterus ornatus. The sequence continues at coordinate 107,592 of VZRE01011014.1, forward strand.
GGGGGCCGGGAGGACAGTGAGGTGCGGGGCGATGCTGCGCGGGCGAAGGGCGCGGTAGGCGACGGGGGCCGGGGCAGGTGAACGCGGGCACGGCGGGGGCGGCCCCGCGGGGGCGCGGCTGCCGGGGCCGTGTGTGTATGGTGCGTGTGTGTGTTGGGGGGGAGCTGTCCCCCAGCCCCCGGACGCGGCGCAGGAGGCCCCGCACAGCACCCGGGGCCGCCCCCTGCTCGCCCCGTCGGGGCGGGCGGGCGG
>VZRE01011014.1:108352-164552 GCA_013396775.1 Cephalopterus ornatus
GGGGTGCGCGGGGGGCAGCTCCGCGGTCCGAGGGCACCGGCTGCTGGATCCGTCCCCACTGGAAGGCACACTTACGGTTTAAGTTCGCATCGACAAACTTTGCTGTGCCTGGTTATCTTTGTTGCTCCGGGTGACGAGAGTGGTGCTCTGCAGGCACAGCCCCACCGTGCGAGGGACCATCAGTTTCCCAAACAAAAGGAAGCCGGCGGCGCACAAGGAGTCTGGTTTCCCAAGTCAAACGTTCTGCGCTTATCTTCCACCTTTCGAATGGAAATGATTTAACAGCATCTGCAGCATTTGAGCTTCGGCTGCAGATTCAAAGTGTTACATTGGACAGCCCCGACGGTTTGGGGAATGAGGGAGGAGGATAGGAGTGAGATTCTTGAGCGATGCTCAAGAAGCAGCAAACAGAACACGGTATAAACAGCTTTTACCTTTGGTAACTAGTAAAACTGTCAAAAGAAAGAAATTTTTATTTCCTTGGAACCTACAGGGCTTAAACTTTTAATTTTGTTTCAGTGATAATGGTTGAAAGTTTTGTCTTCTGAGCAGCTCAGTGTTAGTGGGACAGAAACATGCGGCTTTGTAAACGCTATGGAGTTTATATTTCTATATAGCAGACGTGTTATTTCAGTAGGCTAATTTGCACGGCTTTTCTTTTTCTTTTTTTCTCCCAGAACCAATCTACGTTCCATTCCTCATTGTTGGATCAATATTTATTGCCTTCATTATTGTGGGCTCACTGGTAGCTGTTTATTGTTGCACATGTTTAAGACCTAAACAACCATCGCAACCAATACGATTTTCTCTGCGGAGCTATCAGACCGAGACTCTTCCCATGATCCTGGCCTCCACAAGCTTCAGGACCCCATCCAGGCAGTCCAGTACCGCAACAAGTTCCAGTTCAACCGGTGGCTCGGTTCGCAGGTTCTCCTTCCCCCGGGCAGAGCCAGGGTGCCTTGTGGCATCACCACCTCCACCGTACACGTCTGGCTGCTTCCAGACAGCCCACACAGTCCACCCGACCCAGCCAACCGGATTTCTGGTGTCGCCACCATACTTTGGGTATCCTCTCCAGCCAGAGCCTGCCCTGGCTGGGAAGAGCTGCTCTGATTTTACTCAGAGCTGAAAAGAGTTGTGAAGAGGTAACAACCTTCAGAAGCACAGGGACTGCTGCTGATGGGTGTCACAACTGATGTGCTCTGTGGCTGTAGAAGTCAGGACTGTTCCCGTGGGTGAGTTGCCCTTGAAAAGTGCAGGGTCTCACTTGGGACTGCATTTTCCCAAACTTGGATCACACTTACAAATGAGCTGTAAAACATCCCGAACTGTTGCTCTAAAAACGGACTGCTCTGATCGCTCAGCCTAATTTGTGCAGAATGTGGTCAGAGACAAGTAAAAGAACCGTTTTGGGATAAAGGTGCTTATTTCACAGTGTAATAAATAACATTTTACTAGGGTAAAATGCAGTTAACTTAGTTAACAAACAGTGGCTGTGTTCCACTGATAATAATCAGACTAGTTCTATAAAGCAGCAATAAGCCTGAGAAGTAAGAGAGAAGTAATATTTACTAAAGAGGATCCCTGAAACAGCTGACTGCTTACCACTTCCATGAGCAATGAAAAGGAAGAATTTTATTAGATATCAAAATGCACAGATTTTTAAAAAATACCTGAACTTACACTGCATATTTGTAATAGTAAACTTTAACTATGATAGATAAAACTAGTACTAACTAGGCTAGTTGAAAATAAGCCAGTCTCAAGCAGCCAAATGACCTATGAGGGAAGCAGAATGTATTTAGCAATATCACCAATAACTTCTCCACATAAAATTCTAAAAATTGTGTTCTAAATAAAGCATTTTTCAGAGGGAAGTATTTATTGTCAGCTTTTTGGTCAGCAAGGTGTAAGTTGTACTGATCGTGACTATCTTTTTGTAAAATTAGCCATGTATAAAATGTAAAGCTTGTAATTTAAAATGTATTTACAGCATTGACAACACTAATTATTTAGTACTCACACACACAAAACAAATTACTAATAAACTGGTTGAAATGTGTCATCTGTATGAACTCTCTACTGGTAGTGTTTGATGAATTTGATTGATGTTACTATTCTGTATTTTTTTCCTGTTAAAATAGCCTGTTTTGCTTTTTAAAAAGATTTACATCTTCAACTGCGCCTGTTGTGCAGGTTCAATGTAATATAACATTCAGACTATATAGCAAACTAAGAGATTCATTAAAGTCTTTTACATGCAGCTGTGTTGAATACGACACTGATGAGTTGGTATTTTAGATTAAACATCCTGCACTAGGAATAAATTTTGTTTGCCCTTCTACATTCCTTCTCCCAAGTAAACCAACAAACCAAATGGAAGAAGAAAAAAAAGGCATCTAAACCAAATACATGCAGTAAGCAAATATAAAATACACAAGAAAAAAATGCGGTCATTAAAGGGCTTCTCTGTATACTTATTTTTGTGAACAAATCAAGTCACTCTGTGGGTCAGAATCTACAATATCAGAGGCTGAGCTTTCCTATTTTATCAAATTTAAACTCCCTGTGTATAGGATCCGTTGAAGTACATTATAGCTGACCTATCTTACAAGTATTTTAGAAAAAGCTTCATTGGTTCTTCCTCAAGAGTTGAGTATTTTTTTTTTCTTCACAAATATCTTGTGGTCAGTAGTTATGACAAAAATATTTTGAAATAACTCTTTTAATATGTTTTTTTGTTGCACAATTAACATTATAATCCAACAGACATTACTGCTGGAAATGCAGTTTTTAAGCAGAAAGACAAGTTGTATACAATGATGTTTTAAGTAATAGGCTTTAGCTTGAAAGCTGTAATTGTTAATTACAACCTAAATCATGATATACAGTCCTGTGTATGTTTTACAAAATACTAAAAATTAGATTTTAAGTACTTGGGAAATTAATTGAAGGGTAAGTGTCCTGGTTTGCAGTTTTATTTTAGAAACAATCTTCAAGGGCAGGTAAATTTTTGCTCACCTATGATGTTGCATAGGCCTCATTCCTGCACATTTTGAATATTACTAAATATGGGACTGTTCATAATAAACTTTTTTGAAAAATCATTAAATATTGCAATAGGTATCAGCCCTGTTGTTTGGAAGCATATTGTGAGATCTGCTGACCATTGCTGTATACAGCAGAAACAGTAAACCAATTAAACTGGATTTTTTACAATTATAGTAAAGACTTTATAGTAAAGTCTCCAATTGGTAAAAATCTCTATCTAGTAAACCAAGGCAACACAGACCCCTTCAGGAAGCAGGAACTTCATCAGTTTTAACTAAAAAGGTGCAATTTATGTACCTTTAAAGAGTAATTAAGCCATCAGAGGAACTGACACAGGTGGTGAGTGGCTGAAATTCAGTGTTTTCATCAAAGATAGGCTGTATGCAGCAAAGTCAGTTGTGAGTTAGGCTCAGTCACTGCCATTCGGTGCTGTGCACTGAACAGGCCAGGCTGCTTCACTGTGATGGTCTCAGTGGGCTCTGCAGTTAAGAGTTTTAACATAGGAACAGTTTTTGATACACTTGTGTACAGCTTTAGACTGAAATGATTATTCAGGCCAAGGAGAGGCTGTGAAGTCTGCCTTTTAGCATGAAACTCAGTCTAGCAGGGAAGACACCTCTGAGCCACTTCTGTTCTTCCCCTGATGCTGCATAATGGGTTTGTTCTCCTAAAATGCTTGAAGAACTTGACACACAGGAATAATTTCATTGAATCAGACTTAGATAAGCCTGTGACTTTATAGAGTGCTAACTACTTCACAGATCAGTAGCCAGAGTGCAATAAGTCCTGCGGATGGTGGTGTAAGGGTAGGAAAGATCAGGTGTAGTTAAAATAGCTGTACTGGGTTACCTGTGATGCAGGTGAGGTGAGGATTATGCTCCATCTGAAAACGGATAGACAAAAAAGAATCTGTAAATTAAAAGGAATCTATTATTGTTCATGTACATACAGTAGCTAAAGGGAGAGAAAAGCAGGTGGCCAGAATACAAGCCCATGGGTGGAAATGCTTGTTGCCTGTGCCCGTAGTTTCCAACCCAGATGGATTCGATGTGTAGGCAAGAATGCTGAATTGCCTTCCTAAGCTAAAGGACCTATTGGCACTAGATACTCCTCCGATTTATAGGAAATTTTTCTAAAACTTGCAGACAGAACAGAAATGACATTCTGGTAAGAGTTTTAATGACTAATGAAACAGTTCGAAGGGCTGGATGTAAGCTTGAACCAAGAGCAATTGCTTGCTATCAGAAGGAACACTTACAGGCAGTACTTGCTTTACTGCCATGTTAACAAAGAAGATTTAACTATTACTTCTGTAATTCTGGAGTTAGTTGATACTCCTTTTACTAGAATGACTTCAATCTAAAATCAAAATGAAAGAATATTCACAGGATAAATAACTGTCATTCATATATGATGCAATAAATGCTTTGTTTGCCATTAATTGGTAATGACAGATGAAACTCAGGTCTTCTGTGGATTACAAATAATAGTGACATACCATTTGTTTTATGTTTCTACACTTTGGGATTCTTAAGCATGTATCTGCAAAATGTATCAAGACTCTCCAGTGCTAGGATAAACATGACAAGTACTTGCAAGAATGCCTGAAGGATTTTTGAAACTAGGTAAGCTGTATAGTATATAGCTATGTAAACTCCTGGATTATTTGTCATACTAATCCCATTTGAATTTAAAAAACAAAGTGACAATTTCAAAAGCATTTTGCCATTACTGTTCAGTTACAGCTTGACAGCAACACCAAGGAGATGAAGTCTGTTTTCAGTGCTGTTTTGAGGCCTATTGTGATGTGCTGTGTGGACTTGAACTACTCTGAACGGTGCGTCTGCTTTTGAGGTCGCTACTGCTCCACGATACTCACGTGAACAGGTTTTGACTCACAGTTACATCGAGGCTATAATTCCATGCTATCCTGTTTTCATTAGCGAAGGCACAAGAAATGCCTTTCTGTTCTTTTGATTCTTGCCATCTATGACTTGTGCAGATTCAGGGGGCTGTAGTGTATATTAGGCCAGTGAATTTACCTTAAAAATAATGTTTGCCATAAAAAAGGAGGAAAAGGATTTGAAAGGGAGCCTGGATCATTATAAACTGGATTATAACCTGAATAATTTCAATGGCCCCATGACTGCCAGTGGCGGTGACATACCATGACGTGGAATATCCTTAAACTAGCTCTGCCACTAAAAGACTGGGTCTCGTAAAACCAGAAACATCTAAGATGCATCTATTATCGAACCTGCTTGGACAGAATACAAAATAAATGCATTGTCTAGTGCATATATAAAGAATCAGTCACCTATCTACAACCAATACTTAGTTTAGGTTTGGATATATTGATTTTTATTCAGTGGCGGGCACTGTTACAAGAACGAAATACCCACTATTATCATAGCCAAAGGATACAATATTTATAACTGTTGTCTGAAAAGGGAGGTGATGTTTCCTTATTCCCACTCTTATCGTTCTTGTACTGCATACTTCTCTTTCAAGGTATGGTATTACCACCGCAGTATGTTAGGGCTCAGCTGAAAGTCACTAAATTGCAGACAACAGTGCTCCTTGTTTGTTTGTTTTTTTTTAAAACCTTTTCTGGACTTCACATGACAACTGAAAAAGACATCTCAAAATAGATGTTTAAAAAAACCCCCAACACAACAAACCTTAAAACAATTTTCTACTTTTCAGTTTACCTTAAGAACTCTTTGGTATTTGTGAAATACTATTTCTGGAATGTCCCATTTTATAGAATTCAAACCCAAGAGTGACAACATACGCTTTCTTCTGAAAGTAATCACTAGCATTTCCAACCAATCAAGTCAACAAAGCTTCTTAATTTAATGGCAAAGTTTATTCATTTTTTAACAATTAAAAGACAAAACATTTAAAATTTGCAGTTCAAAACATGCACATTCACCAAATGCCAAATGACATTTAACACTGCATAGAACTGAATGTGTTACTAAAAGAACTATTTAAAAAACACAGTGCATTTAACATCCAGTTAAAACAAAACCTGAGAAACTACCATAAACACCGAGTCAAAAAATCTTCACTCATGCAGCTTCATAATTTCCATGACAGTTTCAGCAGTAATGGCCTAGTGGAGCTGTAAAACCTCACTTTACCTTGAATGCAAATTCTGCTGTTTCAGACTGACTGCTTCTGCAGCGGTTCGTACGTATCAACCACTGAAAATTGTAATGAAAAATTACACTGAAGTAGAAAAACAATATTGATGCATTTATGGCTTCTATTCTACATTAAAGAAACACCATAAAATATGATTTAAAAAGAAGACTTGTTCTGGTCACAGCTTTGCAATTACAAATCACACTCCACATGGATATACTTTTATTTCAGTATCAGCCCTCCAAAGTACCCAACTTTGCACATCATTGCTTAGATGATGAGTAGTCATACTCACAGGCAGTCCAGTTGAAGCCTATGTGAGTAACAGTTTGCATAAGCAGGAACCAGGTTTGGAATGCTAAAATATTCCTTTGTTTAATGAAGATCTATTGGTTAACAGCAAGGAGACCGTGGAAGTGAGCGTGGGGGGGGGGAAGGAGAAACTCATTTGTTGAGTTTTGTTACCAGTGAAAACACCCAGTACCAAGGAAGCTGAACTGACAAACTCATTTGCTTAAATAGCGCTAGCTTCTCAATATATTATGAGCAGACTTTTAACGAAGGCATTAAAAACCAGGAATCAACAACCACCATGCATGGCCTCAGAACACATTTAGATATAGTGCCTCATGCAGACAGAATGATAAACTCATCAGAACTACAAGTGCTTCTACAGAACACACAAGAAAAAAAAGGAAAAAACTTCTCTCCTTAAATTTATCACATATGCCAAATTACTCATCATTCAAGATGGGTTCAAATGTCGTGACAGAAGTCTTAAGACACTTAATGCTCATCTTTGTAACATGGTGAATTTTATGGATGCATGTGGACATATAGGAATCTTCAGCTATCTCCTAGTGTTTCAAAATATTTTATTTATCATTTTATACAAATAGAATGATGACTAAGTATAAATCTGTTGAAATTGCTTTGCAAAAATATGTGTAAAATTAGGAAATGGCAAGAAAAAATTCCAAATACAAATTATCAATAGGTTTGTCAAAATTTGTTTCCAGTTACTTCTCTTTTGAATAATTTTTATATATATATGTATATATTTAAAAATAATCAAGAAACAGTATTTATATACGATACCCGATTTTTAAGTGGCACTGGTTCAATTTTCAGATGAAAATTTTAATACTAACTTGCCGTGCACGTGAAACAGATGGAAATGTCCATGTGAATTCTATATTTAATGCACATTTGAATTTTCAAACAATAATAACAGAGGCATTGTTCTGAGCATTTCTGCCTAAACTGTTTTTTTTCTTTAAACAAACATCAGCAGAAATTTTAACAAAGATAAGATGTACTAACAGGATGGCAATAGATTATATTACTGTCTATTTAACATGAAAATAAAGTGCATATTGTATACTTGACCTGATTTAAAAATGGGCACACATAGCTAAGGTAATCTTATATTTTAAAATGGAATTGTATGAGCAATCCAAGCACACAATTTTTGCCACATCTCTCTTTTTTGCTATTTTTAAGAAGTTGTATCTTCCAACCACCAATTGTCAGAAAAAGTATAGAGACAGGAGAAAAACCTCATCAGAAGTAAGAAAAATGAAAAATGCACTTTGTGAAATACTTCAAATTCTGCAAAGATGTAAGGACGAAATTTTGTGATAAGACTGTCTTAAAAACCTTAAATTACATTCTAAATTTAGGATGTTAAAGCTGTTTCAGTTGCTTTTTTTCCTTTTTAAGGTAGTTAAACTGGGGATATATTGTGTGTTATTTTCCTCAAACTGTATTATAATGGTAAGTCAGAATTGAATTTAATAGGAAGAATAAGATCATGTAAATATCTCATTGTAAATATTTTACAAAGTATTTTAGTTGTCATGTCCTTTTCTGAAAAATCAGCAAGTAAGCCATTTAGAATAGAAAAAAAATTACTCATGAAGAGAGTATGTATGGATTGAGTAATTTTATATGAGTTAAGTACATTGAAAGATTATAAAGGACAGAAAATAGGGAACCCCATTTTAGGAAAGGGGCATGCCCCCAAATTTTTTCTTGCCTTAGGTCAAGTGATTTGGCCCTCCCATATTGATCCATCTATTTATCTATGCCTGAAATGGCTTTTCTGAAGGCAGCTCTTGTCTGCATGACTGACTGGCAGTACTGTTTCTAGTGGGATACATTCCCTTTGTCCCTGTGGCTTCTGTTTTCTGTTTAAAGATCACTCCGGGAAAGTGAGAGGAAGACATTGCATAACATGCATATGAAATGCAGACTGCCTTCCCAGTGATACACCTTCCTAAATATGTACTTTCCAACAGTGCCTTTTGTTGGGCTTTCCATGTGTATTTTTAAGTTTCTCTTAGAATGGAGCATAAGAAACTTGGACAGTGTTATGATATGTTAGGTGTTTAGTTAGATGAAAGGCAAGGAGGTAAAGTCACCTTTAGTAAGTGTATGAAGGAACCAAGGAAGGCAGAGAAAAGATAGGACCGAATGACTTGTTATTTCTAACTTGGAAGTGGACAATTTGGAGAGCAAAGAGGAAATTTTTAATTTAAGAGATCACTGGGGATATAGTTGTTCTGCTTTTCCATCTAGTTGATCTCCATTGAAAGAAAAAAAGACATAATTCCTATGTAATGCACAGAAATTTAATTAAAAATAAAACCAACTGCTACTACAGAAAATTGTATTTTAAATGTAATTATGGTGGCTTTTAAACCCAGAATGAAATATGGACTAAAAAGTTGCAAGAATTAACTAAATTTTGAAGTTCAAGTAGCTTTTCTTAGTTTGAAACCTGATGGTTGTTGGATGTTAAGCTGAGAAATACCAAGGTATCATAATGTTCTCATCCCTCTTTTTTTCTTCTTATACCAGGTGTATATCTTTTTCTGCAGTCACTTCTCTATTTTTAATTAAAGGTGAGAGTATATACGTATTCTGCATGACCAGTAAGTTGTAAAGAGACTGCTGCAACGTATTTCACACCTTTATAAGAAGTGACTTTAGTGCAAATAAACCAGTACATACCACAGACTAGCGAAGGGCATGCTTTGCTCTGTATTTCAAGGTATGCATTCAAAATAATCTTAGTATAAAAATGTTGAAAATTTGATTAATTTTAAAAAATAAGTTAAACCAAACTTTCTTTTGAACCTACAGTATAAGCAGATACAACGAAGCATCACAAAAATAATTGCTTGCTAAAGGGAAGTAAGGCAGAGCAATTCTTAAAAATTGAACAAAATAATATGTGTACAAGTTGGCAGCCATATTCAACATATGCAATACTAAATGAAAATAAGGGGAAAGCTTGTATAAGGCCAAAGGTGCAAAGACTTGCAGTTTTGAAAGCAAATGCCATAAAGGCCACTCAAATTAGGCTCACTGTACTTTCTCCTCAAGTGCGGAGACTCAAGCATGCAGTTCTGAGATCAGGACTGGAAATAATTTCCTTTCAAATTACTTCTAACAACAGAAAACATTTATGGAATTTCTTTGGCAAATGTTTTTAGGTTAGTTTGACACAAACATCTATGAACATCTCAAAAGGTTTCTTAAAGAAGGTGAATTAACACCATTAAGATACTTTTTATTTCAGCACTTGTTGAAATCAAAGGCTTATTATCAACTGTATTTAAATATATTAACACTTAAAAACCTTCACAGATGCTAATTGATCTGTCAATGTAAAGTATGTTTAGCAATCTGACCTTTGCCTTCCTAGTATATGACCAGTATTGATTCAACTTCATTGTAAAATAAGCAAGCTGGCAAGATACAAGGTAAATTTCAATCTGTTTACAAAGACTAAGCAAGTACTTGTTAAAAAATTTAGAGATGGTGTTTTACAGTATAGTTGCACAGTGCTTATGTCTATTGAATACACAAATCCAAACTTTATGGAACAAGACCATCATAGATCTTTCAATCTCTGATAACTGGGCCATAGTCACAGCTCCCAGAAAAGATCTCATAGCCAGTCTCACAAAACTAACTACTAAGGCCTAAATCTCGAGCTGCATTCCTTCACCATTCCTCAGGCCTTTGCTTTGTGGTATCATAAGCTCTTATTACTTCAGACTGGGAAACTATTCCATTTTCATCTTGAGAGAAGGCGTAGCCATCTGCAGATATAAAGCAAAATAGAACCAATTAAGGTTTTTTCTTGAAGGTTTAATAAAAACAAAAAAGGTCAACAGAGGGGGATAAACCTCTTTTCAGCAATTAGTAAAAACCTATGCCATTTCTTACACAATTTTGCACTTATAAAATAACAGAAAGAACTCCGTGCATGATTTTAGGAATGAAGAGAAATTAACAACACGCAAAGAACTTGGTCTAATGAGTTTTTATCTTTATTTTATTTATCTTTACTATAAATAAATGCAGTAAAAGGTAGAATTTTACTTCTATGTTATTGGATATTAAGTTTTGTCAGTGAATACTTACGAAGCAAGTTTTGCTGCAAAGAGTCAGAGCGATACAAGTTCACATGGTTCTTCTTAAAAACATTCTTCAGGAGCTGTGCTCTTTCAGTTAAACTAGAAAGAAAGTAGACACTTGAAAAATATTTACTTACTAATTACACTATTCCTTTGAATCTGTTCAATGGGAATGAATTATTAAGTGAAAAGTGTCCATTCTTTTCCTTTTTAAATTGTGCCTGATGAATTACGAAGAAGAGGATCAAAAGTGTGTGTAAGGACAGATTGTTAAGTCCAGATCCCTGGTAATGATTTTACTTGTCACAATACCAAAATATCTGTTTAAAAATATACAAAATATGAAATATCTGTTTGAAACACTGCTGTGCACTGACAACACAAATAAATTAATAATATTGTAAACCTTTCAGCATGACCCCTTTAGAAACACACAATGTGAAGGGAAGGCACTGTCTTTCTTGATGTAGCATGGCTTGATTAGTGCCAGGCTGAGTTAGTCTTTCTAACACAGAAAGAGCTCCTAGCCTCTACTCATACAGTACCACAAAGGGATGGGAAAAGAAGGTGGAGGGAAAGTCACGTTCATGGTCATCAGCTGCGTGTACAGAAACATATTTTTTCCATGAAAAGTGTTCTAGCAGGACATATTCCCCAGGAAAATCTAGGTGGTGTTCTTCTGGAGATCATATCCAAATAACAGACTATTGTTACTGCTAAGGTTGACTACCTCAGCCCACCTCCTTCCTTCCCAGCACTACTGAGTTTTTTGTGTTATATGTTTATTGTGCTTTAGTGAGACCCAAGTGACTCTCCATTCCAGCCCAACTGGAAAGCAGGAGTATTAAACATTTTTCAAATCGAGATTCACGCATCAGCTAAATGCTGCAAACTGGAATGAATGGAGTAGCAAAGTATTGGGTTTCCTTACTGTCTGTCTGTCTTACATCTAAAGTTCTCTCAAACAGGAACCCACATTACTAAATAAATAACAGGTGGACTAGCCATAGGTCAGAAAGTTTTTAAAATCTACAATTTTGATAACATATTAAATATGTGCAAGGGACTATATTAAAAAACACCTCACACAAACTTTTCACTGTCTTTCCTCTAGATTTGATATTCACTGTGAACTGGAGCATATGTTTCAGAGAAATACCTATCCATCATTTAAACACTTCAAATGCTGAAAAATCTAGCCCCTGTCCATGTGAACTGGTCTAAAAATCAGGTCAATCAAAAAAAAAGTATCTTATGTTTATTCTGAGTATACAGTGATTTGATTTCATTACAGTTTTTCTAGATTGCCAAAGCTGTCTCTTGTGTAAGGATGTAGTAAGTAAAAAAATTTTCACATACCTTATATTACCAAGTTTTGATTACTCAAATTACTTTTTAATATTCTTGTCAATTAGCTCAACAGACTTACCTTCCCAGGCTATCAACCAGACTAAAGTGGTGTATGGAATGGAACTTTCCATACTATGGAATGGAGCTTTCATCACTAGATTACCATTCAAACCATTAAATTAGAAAGGCTCATTCTTTCTTCAGTGAGTATATACTTATATATGAAACTGAACCACTGGTTTTATCTCCCTTTTCTGTTCCCCTCCAGCCTGGTGGTTAAAGCATATACCAGGAGGTGAAAGCTTGGCTTTTCTAAGTTGGAAAAGGAAAACAGATGTACTATTTCCACACCCATAGAGAAGTTCTAACTGCAAAATCTACAGGGTAAGGGAATAGGCAGGGGAAACTGCTTCTGCTGCCATGTTTTGAATGAAAAGATGGAATGAGACTTCCTTGTAAAAAAGGAATTAGGTACCAATACCAGGAAAGTAGTCAGCATCTGCAGACTGAACCAAGAATGGAGAGGTTGAAATACTGGGACACATCTTACTCTCAGTGTTTTCCTAAGCTAGCTCTCTGGCAATTTTATTTTCCATTCTCACTGCTCCTCTAGGCTGTGTAGGAGCCTTCTGCTTTAATTCTGAGCTGCTGTTAAAGTGACAACGTTAATAAAAAATTAAGGACTGAAATTTAAAGCACAAGAATACAGAGAGCAAATACATAAATCAATAACTTCATGTAAGATTGGAGGTCAAAGAGGTAGAAGACTGTACGACTACTTAGATACAGTTATCAGCTGTCTCTCCTCTGTAATACATCTATGAAACCCTTCATAATGTGAGTTGAAATCAGCAAATTTCTATGAAATGTTTGTTTTGACACGTGTTATTTTCTAATTAAAAAAATATTTTATTAAAAACATACTAGGCCTACTGTAGCATTTTTGGTACCATCATTCTTTCCTTGTGTTCCAGAGTGAAATGTTCAGATTGCTTAAATGCTAAGCAGGGAAAATATTACCTTAAGTTTTACAAGATCATGAAGTATGCACATGTCTTAGTTTATGTATAATGAAGTTTCCACTGCACAGATCTGATTGCTGGTACAGAAAATACAAAATAAGTAGGAAATAAACTTGGGAAAAGAAAACTGCTTCCAGCTATTCAGGTATTAAATTCTGCTCTTTTTCTATACTTGAAATACTGTGGGCTCTCTTTTATGAATCACCCTGTTGCCATTCAAAAGCCTATTTAAATATCTACATGTGAAGCCCAGAAAATATGGTTTCACAATTAACCAATGATAGATCAGAGTAACAAAATCCCTTATGCTCATTATGTGTACCTATATGGACAAGCAGAATATTAACTATTTTTGAACATGAAATGTATATCTTTACAGGTAATTAATCACATTTATAGAAAAAAAATACTACTTTATGTATCCCTGATCGAACACTTATCAGGTCTAAAAATAATTTCTAAGTGATCTGAATTAAAACCAATGATTCTGTGAAGCAGCATTTGCAGTATATATCTCTAAAGACATTTCCAAAATTTTGAACTGTTATTCATGTTAGTGTTAGTCCATGTAGTATTCAACACAATAGAAATATTTTTGTAGTAAGTATTAATACTGTTTCTGCTTAAGCATTATATATAAGTTATCAGAAAAAAACCTTTTTGAACAATGGTTTATATACAAAAAAGTATCCTTTTACCTTAGTCATTTCAATTTTAAGTAGAAATGGCTTAGTAGCATTTCATTACAATGGCTCCAGTGATAGAAACTGTACTTCTTGTGGCACAAATTTGTTCATCCACTGAAGTTGCTCTTCATAACATATTACTTATGTTATTAAGGCACCCTCAAGTCAACAGTATTCCAAATTGAAGGTTTACTTTCTGTTGGAAAAGTGGCAGCGCAAAATTCGCACCTTCTTGCTCAAGATAATATGCTTAGTTAACTGACAAATATATGGTATAAACATAATTTTAATGTCTTGTCTACAGAAGAACTGAATGAGGTATTTTTGGACAGTTTTGGGGAAAAATCTCACTAAACATCCTTACACTGAAATGGCAAGATATGATAGCAGTGCTCTTCCTGAGCCTTCGATGATTACGGTTTAAAAACCTTTTCAAATCGTCACTGTAAAAATACAAGGGATGTCAGATTTTGAGACTGTATTATCATGTCCTACTTTTAAAGCGCATGCTAAAATACGATAAACATTTTTGAAGGACAATATTTTAATTATTTCAATGTAAATGTCAATTTTTATCCTAATTTTCAGAAAACAACTGAAAGTGGAAATTTACATTTTAAATAGCAACTTCCAATCCTAAGATTCTTTGATAAGAAGACACCAAAACTTAAAGCCTTACAATCTTAGCTGTATTTAAATGCATGCTATATGAGGTCACACAGTTCTAAAAAAATGTGCAACAAATATATTCTAGCTGAAAAAACAGCAATAAAAATTAACAATAATATAATTGATAGAATTGTAGAATTGTTTGGGTTGAAAGGAACCTTAAAGATCATCTAGTTCCAAACCCCCTTCCACTAGACCTTCCACTAGGTTGCTCAGAGCCCCATCTGTCTTCATCTTGGACACTTCTGGGGATGGAACTGGTGCAACTTCTATGAGCAACCTGTTCCAGTGCTCATCACCCTCACAGTAAAGCATTTCTTCTAATGTCTAATCTAAACCTACTCCCTCTCAGTTTAAAGCCATTCCCCCTTGTCCTATCACTACATGCCCTTATAAAATGTCCCTCTCCGGCTTTCTTGTAGGCCCCCTTCTAAGTACAACATTCATATACTGACTGATTACAGCATTTAGCAAATAGAAGCATCCTGACCTTATCCGTGGAAGCTAAGCCTCTTATTTTGTGTCCCAGAATTTTTAAGATGGGAATAGACAGAGTGGAAAAGTTTCTGAGTTATCTTTCCCACTATTTCCCAGTTAATCAAGCAGTGATTTATATCTTCTTAGGTTATTTTGGCATTTCATGAGAACAAATCCCTTCTTCTGCTGCAACAGAAAAAGGTATTTCCAGAGGTATGCACACAAGAAAAATATCTGGTCCTGAAGAATACACAGCAAGTTTTTACAAAAATAAAGAACTATTTGTTCTTGCATGAAAAGCACGACAACTCAAGAATAAAAAAGTCTCTTTTTAAAACAGATGTAGAGGACATTCCTTACCAATTTAACTACTTACTATGCACTGGTAACAAGTTTATCCAGGCTTCTACAATTTAGGAGACTCAAAAATGTTTAAAAAAGTTCAATCAAATTTTTGAAGATGCAAGCAAGTCAGTTCATCAGAACATTTCTTTAACAAAGAATCGTTTCTCCATAAAAAAAGTGAAGTTTTGACTCTACTACCTGAATTGAGAAATAATTTTTAAAAATGGAGGGAATAAAACCTTAAGAGATATTAAGTTGTGTAGCATCCATTGACTTGCATCCAATGTTGATGTTTGATGTTTGTATCCTTCGAAAATACAGGTCTAAAAATAACTTTGTGGAGAATGAATAGATCTAAGAAAGACATTCTGGAAGGTAATGAACAAACCTTCATGGAGCCCTCATACCTACTTAATTGTGGCATAAAAGCCTAATTACAAAACCTGTAGTGAAAACACCAAGTTCATTTTACCTATATAAGAAGGGATTTGGAAGACATGCTATACACAGGATGAAGGAAAAGCATACTGCCTAGACAACTGAAGTGAAAGTAGCTTAATTTGGGAATGCAGGTATGGAATACTGAAAAGGTATATTACCTTACTTTTTTCTACATCCACAACAGGTTCCTGTTTGATCACTATATAGTACTAATGTCTGATTTCTTTTCTGCAATTCATTCTTTTACAACTTTTGCTCTTTGCAAACGAATATACAGCATACATTGCCCCTGGCTCAAAGCTCCGCACATTGATACATGACTTGGTTAATCTGGAGGAAAATCTTGCCCTGAATGTCTCTGAATGAGCACTGCCACTGGAGAAAAGCATCTGTAACAATCAATTCAGATCACCTTTAAAGGTAAGCAAACTTTTGCAAGCATTAGTTGTGTCTTGCAGTAATGAAGGAAAAGTAGGCTCCAAGTAGGAATTGCCATCAACTAGGGGATTTTGCAGTACTTCCAGTCTGAAGCTGCTGCTACAAAGACAGCATATAGAACCTGATGGGAGACTGTATGCAGGTGTGTCCTCTTATGTAACCCACCACACTAGACTAGGTGTTCCACAACTGGTGGGATAAGCTTCCAGGTGTCTTGGCATCTCCCCTGGAACTTGAGTACGTTACCGAGGGGAGAAAAACTCAACTAGAGGCAAAACATTCTTGTGAAACACACACACAAGCTGGATATTCCCCCATTAGAAATGGTGGTTATCACCTTCGTATCTGATGTAATTTGATCTCAACCTGGTAAATCCTAGTAAACTAATTCCGACTGAACTGGAGGAGGGATAAAGTAAGATTGAAGGAGAAAGGGAACTAAAGATATCTTTATGAAGAAAAGGTACTTCTGAAAATTTGACCTATAATAAAAAGAAATGGCTGCTTGTGTTTTTTCTGGTCTCTTTCTGTGCATAGCTTGGTAGGAAAAAAGCCTCCTTGGCTAAGCCCTTTGCCATGAAGATACTAAAAGAACAGCAGTCTAAAGGAAAGAAAGAACAGGAAAATCAAGTATCAGCAGTTTTGGCTTTTTTTTTAGACTTCACAAAACTCATGAAAATGAAGACAAGGAAAGAAAGCTCTAGTTCAGCCAAATGGCACTAATGAATTGGAAGGGGGGGAGAGGCGGGCTTTGTCATCTCATACTCCATTCAGCAAGCGCTTGCTACGAGTTCAGCTAGGGTTAAAAAGTCTGAAGTATTTTAGTGAGTGCACACCTTTATGCTGAGTTTGCACATAGAAAATATCCAGTTGTTCAGTTTTACCTTCTCTCTTTTCAAATTACCTGCTTTGCCCATGAAGGACGATGTAACAAGGAAATTCTTGTGGAGTCTTAAGTTAAAAATCTTTCTTATCTCATATAGGTTAGTCAAATTAGTTTGCTCTGGACTGGCATTAGATACAAAGCCAGGTTGTTATTCAGTTTCAGAAAAACCGAGACAGATTTGCTGTTTGTCCCTATGCTATAAAGCAAGTTTTGTAAAAATTTAATTTTTCTTTTGTGCTTATGCCCTATTTATAACTATATTAGTGAATGATACAGGTTTAAATTCATTTTGTATTAATTGTTAACACAGTCAAAAGTGACACAATTAAAATCGTACCTCAAGTTCGTTCTATACCTAACAAGTAGAAATTAAACAGCTACAAAGAAACACATCAGTTAAACCTACAGGGTAAAAACCTACATGTAAGCACATGAAAAAACACAGAGGCTCATTAGACCTGAAGCCCCTTTACAGATGCCTTTTGTCCATATGGATTTTGAAAAATAAACTTTTGTCTTTGATATATATATATGGCTTAAAATATTTAGCTGGGTTTTTTTATTTTAAAAACAACATTCTACAGATTTTTACAGTACCTCTTGCCATGCACAACTGCCCCAGGATCCTCAGACTTCGCTTCCAACTCCTGAACTTCATCTACCAGTGTCTTGTAAGTAGCTCTCTTTACTCTGTAAGTATATACAAAATACTGTTAGATTTATTTTCTTGAAAGCAGAACAGGTAGTTTTAACATTTACATAAATATTCAATTTATAAATCCATTTTCCCAGACTTAAAATTAAGCTTTACAGGAAGAAATATCAAAAAACAAATCTAAAGAATGTATTTTATCAGCTGTTCTTGCAAATTAGAAACAAAAAATATTTATTAATAAAAAATTATAATTATAGTAACATTTAAAATAGTACTAACACTTGTAATACAGTTTTTCAAAAACAAAAAATGGTGAAAATAATTTTATATAATCATTGGAATTGATCTTAATTTCTTTTTATTATATTAGTAATTAGGACACACATTTAAAGGTCATTACTTTCTTCCGTAAACCTCAGCATTTCTGTACTCACACTTTGTATACTATATCAAGAAGTAAAGCTGTCATAGGAATACACAAAAGTCCCATCCAAAACACTCCAGAGCTGAACATCATCGCTGCCTGAAGGGAAAAATGCACAAAATGTGTTGATGTCATGACAAGAACTAGAAAAAAAATCTTAGAAATATCAATTACTTCACTGAGGCTATCAAAAGCAAATTTAAATGAACCATTCTAGTCTGTCTAATGTGAAACAAAACTTGAACTCCTTTCCAAAATTCCATGAGTCGCAACAGAAATCCAGTAGATAGTAAGCACTAATTCATGTTAATAAGCTGCTAGAAAGATACACGGCTTAGCTCTTTCCATGGGGGGAGTCTACCCCACCACAATGCTGCTCTATACCACTACGCTGATTATGGGCATTTCCATTAAAATCAGATTTGTCAAAAATCCACCCCCCTCAAACTTTGTCAACACATTATGAGCACAGTTTCCTATTTGCAATTGACCCAACAGGATGTAACTGTTCCTGACCCTTCATATGGATACTGGACACTGTTACAATCATTCTGCAATATAACTTGGATTAAAGTTATCTCCCACAGAACTCGCTGTACCACACTGCCACACACTCCTGTTAAACAGATTCCTTAAAAATGAGAAATAAGAAAACAACTCTTTACGTAATTACGAGAGTATGCAACATATTGTTAAATGAAGATCTAACACATTAATACATGGTGAAATATTTGAAAATCATATAATTATTTTTAGCTGTGTTTTTTTTTTAATACACTGCTCTATATAATACATAGGAATTTCTCCTGTTCATAACTTGGTCTGTAGACATACTAAAAACTAAAACACGCTAAAAGGCAAAACTAAACATCACAATGTATAGATATCATAGGAAAAAAGTACTTATGCTTGTAACTCATGCTCAAGTGCCTACATCAATAATATTATGGATGCAAGGATTATGATAAATACTTAACGAAGCATACTACTGGAAATCTGTTTTGCAGTCAGTATTAAAAATACCTTTATAATGTAGTTAGATTGTACAGAGGTTGAAAGTAACAATGCTACACACCAATATCCTTTAAAATCCTTTGTTTTATTACTTGGAGACTAATTTCTTTCAAAGGTTAAGCCTCAGTATGGAAATAAAATATAAAAGCGGAAATTTTACTAGTTTTAATTAGCAAATAAATGCAGGTAGCTTGCAGTAGCTGAAGTCTAATTTCTTCAAATGCATATGTGAATATTTTAGAATGATACTTGATAGGTGAAAACAGAAGGGAATTATTTTCAGAAAAAAACCCTAATTCTCATATAAATAAAATGTTCTATTTACCTTGTTTTTGTATTCAAATTCCTACTGACACTGATTCTTTGGAAAGCATTAAAATGTATTTTAACCAAAAATTTGGTAAACTTTTCATAGCTATGTTAAAGGGGCATAGATATTGCCCTGAGATTCTAGTAATTATTTCTGCCAACAGCTGTCAGCTACGGTTTAAACACTGAGCAGTGGCAGGTTCAAAATAAAATAATTCACATTTTCAATGGAAAAAAAATTTGTATCAGGAAGTGGAGAAAATATACTAGTGGAGAGAATGCATTAGCATAGTCACTTTATAAGCAAAACATGCCTTTGACATACGTGATGAAATACTCATTTTCTAAAACAGAAGCTAATAGGAAATGTCTATTACAAAGGCATTTTGGAAGACATTTTATAATTAAGTCGCAATTAGACAGCTTCCTTAAAAACAAGAAAAAAGCATAAAAATACAACTCAAAGTAATTACAACTCTTACTTCCTATTATTAATAACGTCTTTTAATTTATAAGAACATAGCAAAGAGCTGTCCTTGCGTTTAGCCACCCGGTATTAAATGTTTGCTGGTGAAACAGCAAAAGTGATAATGTAGGTCTTAGGATGTTAATTCTGACCATTGTAATGCTAACTATGAATGAAGGAACAACTGGCGCCTACTATTCAGTCCATCCAGCCTTTGGCTTTACAAATGAACAACATGAATTGAGGTAAAAAAAAAAAAGTTTTTCTGCGTCATATTTGAAAGCCTGTCAGATTTTTTTTCTTTTACAGAGTTAATCCAAACCTAAAAGATTTAAAGCCGACATTCGCATTAAAGACAGAGGGCCTCTTTGTATTTTTTGGACGAAGAGGGGAAAAAATAAAATCCCACAGAGGTATTTCCTTCCTTTCTGTACAAGAAAGCTCCCCCCTCACTCTGTAGAAAACATTTTTGTCTCTAACTTTTCACATCTCTCTACACATAGGCAGGTCATCTGGGAAATGGCAAACCAATCCTTTTCAGACAATGGCACTAACAGGAGCAGCCTGTTCTGGGGACGGACTCTGGCTGCCTCTGTTTGTGGTTTACAAATTGTTCCTAATGTGAGAGATTTGTGGTCTATGCCAAGTCTTTCCCCTTTAGGCCTTGCGAAACCAAATGGAATCTGCCACAAAAGTGGCTCCCAAGGGAATTCAGAAGTAATCCAAAATGAGGGCTGGGAAACCCAATTTATTGTAGGACTTACAAATCCTGCTGGGGGAATAAATAATTTGTTCTGTATGTAGCTCATACTGAATATTATCACTTTCTAAAATAAATTAACATTGTTTATTAAGTGAAATATATAGATTTTTATATAAGCTTTTATTTTTTAAAAAAGAAAAAGTGCTGAGAAATACTCCCTTTTGCGGCTTAGTGGCAAATTATAAATCCTGGCTGCAAAACATTTTTAATGCACTGATGAAGATGTACTATTAGGAAATTACATGTCAGAATGAGCAGAGAACATTCCCTTTTTCTTCATTATGAAATGATCTGCCAAAACTGCTAGCTCAGATTTTTAAAAGCCTTCTAAAAATAAGGAGAGAAAGATGAAACTGGTAAAAATCTCGCTGCAGAAAAGTTTACCCTTTTCAGTTTATCTATTTCAGGTGTCATCTAGGTACACATTTTCTCCCTATAAACTACAGAGCTATTAAAATAATACCCCCTCAACACCATCAAGCCAACAAAAGTTTCCCTTCTCAACTTACAGAAATAACTTCATTAGTTTTAGTTATCTTCATGTGTTTGCTTTCATATATGACAAAGTACTTACTGTTGTAATATTAAAACAGATCTGCATTAACTTCCAGTGCAGTAAAGTTCCTACAAGTGAGTTCTTGTATAGTCTCTAGTCTTTCTTTGCTATTTAGAGTTTAAAAACCATCTCTTAGTTCCCATTAGTTAACAACTATGTTCCTCAGAATTCCAAAGAATTAAGTTCCTCCCTATTAGGAACTCTGTTTATTAGGTATATTAAAAATGGAATCTCTTCATTTTCTGCAAATACAAAGTCTCACTGGTACACAACATACAGTAAGAGGTACTGAAGCAAAGGAAGTACCAGGTAGTGAGGAAGCAAATAACTGCAGATATTTGCAGGCAGAATCTATAAATTCTTACTTTAACAAGAAAAATTCTTACTTTAACCTATGAACAAGAAAAAATGACTAAGGACAGAGTAAGTAACATGCCTTTGCTTTTTCCCTATCTCATTTTCTTCAGCTGCAGATATAAATAGTCCATTGCAAGAGCACCAATTTCCACACTGCAGGCAGGTATGAAGAGTGGGCTGTATCCCACAGAATGATGATTAGATGATGGTCTTAATTATATGAACAGAAATAATAAATAATGTAGTAAATAATAAAGAAACATATATAAAAGCTCACAAACACAGACATATGCTATAAATCCTAAAGCTTCAAGAAGTACTTCTATACTAAGGTCTCTCTTCTACAGATGTGTCCTTAGTTCAGTCACTTTTTTTCATTAATATTTTAATATTCCAAGTATTCACTGGACTACACATCTTGTCTTTTCCTAGAGAGGACCCTAATCACTCAGGCTGAGCAAAAGCCACCACATTGTCTCTCCTGATCTAGTAAATTATGATTAGTCCATACAAAGTGGAACAGCAGACAACACAATTCTCTGTTCAATCACTGTTTCAGCAGAAGGCATTACCCTAAAAGTTGCAAAGACGAGAAATTTAAATCTGGCTTTTGAGTAACATTCATTTGGGGTGAATGTTTTAGTATTTAACTGATGGATAAATTGATATTTTAAAAAGCACAGGTGATAAGGATCTAACTGTCGGAGGTAGTTCAGGTTTGTGAATCATCAGATTAGCACATTTGAGCCCAGAAAGGAATACAATGCAAGACTGAACCTTATTATGTGTTCTTGTGTGTAGCTCAGAGTGGCTGCACATTCTCATTTTGTGAATTAAGTTCATAGGTATTTAATGCCTCCCTTGCATTTTATGAAAGCCTAGGTTACCTCAATATATGTTTCACATTTGGAAAAAAACCCCACCAAACAGACGAACAATAAATCATGGGGCCAGAAACAAATTATCAGTTGCTATCTCCATTGACTTTAGACAGACACAGTGATAGAAGTGCTTTCAAAATAAAAAGCAAGCAAAAAGTAAAGAAAAAAAAGCTTCACAATAAATGTTAATACCTAGAAATTTCCTAAAAAAAGCTAGAGAGGAGAATGACATACAAACAGAAAAGCTTCCCTTAGAATTAAGAATGGAAGAAGGTTCCATTGGCAGAAGTTTGGCTAACAAGGTTGCTCTACAGCTTGAACTAACAGATATGAAAAATAACCTTTAGAAAACTAGAGAGAATTAGCCATCTGGATGTGAAATTAGACAAGCTAGATAGTGCTGGCAAGTTGATATTACTCACAGTTTAATCATGCTTGTAATCAGAGAACATTAGCTTTCTAATGAAAAAGCTAGATTGTTCTCTTTTGCCTCAAAGGAAAAGACTCACAGGGAAGCCTATCTGAGTTGATTCAAAGATGACAAGAAAGAGTATCTGGGAAAGGAGATGCAAAGCCTCAGTAAGAAGGTAAGTTCTGGTGATTCTACAGAGTTTGGTACTATGATGGTTGTTGTCTGCACTGTAATAGGTGTAACAGGAAGGAGTACAGAAAACACTGAATTTCACTAGAATTTGCAAAGAACAGAAGCCATTTCTCATCAGAAGAGAAAGCTGATATGGAGAAAGATGGTAGTTGAATATCATTTAAGTATAGTTGTGTGCATAACTACACCAGAGTTTGTACTCAATTTGATTTATAACATTTTAAACCAAAAAAACCCAACCTATAACTTTTGTTTATAAAGGCGATTGGCAATAATATGCTGATGGAAAGAATTCAGTTAAATGCTGATACCAGGAAAAGACTAACCAATAAAAAAGAAGAATGGTTGAATGGTAAATTGTAAGCAAAAAGGTAAATTTGGTAGTTCAAAGATCAGCTCTGCTGTTTCGGTTTGTACCTGTGCAGTCAGAGAATGAGAATGTAACTACTGAAAATGGAAAAGGATCTTTGAAGTGTATTTGGGAACAGCAGACTCTGGGTAACAAATATCTACTACTAGACCAAGTACAGTTAAACCATGAAGGTTTCAGGACTCAAAATGAAAACTACCTATTGGGAATTAAATGGGAAAAAAACATCCCTTATACAAATGTTTTGGATTCCTGAAATGAAAGACTAAAGCAAATTTTAAATACAAATAATTAAATAGCGAAAAAATGCTAATGAGTATCCGTTATCAGATGAATTCACTTAAAAAAATCAATGAATCATTGAATTTTTATGAAGTAATAATATTCTCCACAAATGTACATGAATTCTACACAAATGAAACATTTTTTTTCTCTAAACAAGAGGTTCACGTAAGTATAGAGGGGAAGACATATACGGATAACTGATTATTGTTTTGTAACGACTCACAGGTCTGAACAAGACAAGCCGGGAAAAAACTTGAAAGGGGGATGAAAATGTGCTGAAAATGTGCTAAAAATGTAGGATAATGCCATAGGGGCCTTTTGCTGAGAATGGGCTTAAGAAATATGTTCGACTATGAAGGAAGACCTTAGGCTTTTGCCGTTGAATTATTTCTGTGTTTTTGAAAACTGTACTTCAAACATGCTCTGTAAATACGCAATAGTCCCTTGCAAAAAATTCAGTGCACCAATTACTCCCCCTGAAATGAAGATACAGAATTCTGAATAATATTTTAATCCAGATTGGTAACAAGCAGTGCAATAGGGAAAAAAAAAAGAAATAAATTACTGGCTAACTCTGCATAGCTACCCCAGGTATTAGCCATTGAAGAATGATTAGTTTCCAGAAGTTTTGTGATAATGAAGTGAGAATTGAAAGCCTTTGGTATTTGTTTACCATATAGAACTCAAGACAATTTTTAGAAATAGAGATTGCCAACTTAGTTATCTGTCAGGTTCCCTTAAGAGCATGGCACAGTAATTCTCTTGTTTTGAAGAACTCAGAGAATCATTACTTTTCAAATGTTAGGGGCATTATTTATAGTCCCCCTGCTAACATTGAGGAAAAGCACCATAGCAATTTTCTTAAAAATACAAGCATTTAAATTTATTTATTTATTTATTATGCTGTATTCTGCAAAAGTTACTAAAATAACACTCATCTGTTTTTAAAAAGGCAAGAGACAAATACCCATTAACAGCACCTTTTACAGCTCATGGGACAACACAGCAGGGCGTAAAAGCTGTAAGATCCTCCTAGAGAAGCCGCTGAAGTATGGGGTGGATGAACAGACAGTGAGGTACATTGAAAACAAGCTGAATGGCCAGAGGGTGGTGATCAGTGGCAGTGCAGCTGGAGGCCAGTAATTGAAAGTGTATCCCAAGGGTCAATACTGGGTCCATTTAATATCTTCATTAGAAATCTGGATGAGAGGTAAAGTGTACCCTCAGGAAGTTTGCTAATGATACAAAAAGGTGGGAGGAGGGGCAGATGCACTCGAGGGTCCATCAGATGCACTGCTGCCATTAAAAGAAACCTCAGCAGGCTGGAGAAATGGGCTCAGTGCAGTTGAACAAGGAGAAATGCAGAGTCCTGCACATGGGGAGGAAAAACCCCAGGCACCAGTATATGTCACGGGCCAGCCAGTTGGAAAGCAGCTTGGCAGAAAAGGACTTGGTCCTGATGGACACCATGTTGCATATGAGCCAGCAATGAACCCCTGTGACAAAGAAGCTGCATGGAATCTTTGGCTTCATTACACAAAGTACTGCCAGCAGAGATCAAGGCAGGTTCCTTCTACTCAGTACTGATGGGGTCACACCTAGAGAAGTGTCCAGTTCAGGGTTCCTCAGTACAAGAAACATGGACATGCTGGAGAGAGTCCAGTGAAGGGCCACAATGATGATGAGTGGCCTGGAGGATCTCTCAGACAAGAGACTGCCTGAGATAGTTGGGACTATAGCCTAGAGAAGGCTCATGGGGACCTTATCAATGGAGATAGATTCCTTAATGGAGGGTGCAAGGAAGACACAATCAGGCTACTTCCAGTGATGCCCTGTCACAGCACAAGAGGCAACGAGTACAAACTGAAACATATATCTGAACATCAAGAAAAACTTTCTTACTTCGAGGGTGACTTAACAGTGACACAGATTGTCCAGAAATGTTATAGAATCTCCATCCTTGGCAATATTCAAAAGCTGTCTGATCATGGTGCTGACCAACTTGGTGTAATGTCGGGAGAATTAGACCAGATGACCTTTGGAGATCTGTTCCGCCCTCAACTCTTCTATGATTGTATAGTAGCCTGAATACTGGCTTTGCTCTCCATTAGACTAGAACAAATTCCCCCTTTTGGATCACACTTTAGACAGACATCTCACTAGAGAAGACCTGTTCATTGGAAACTGAAGTATCTGGAGAACTTAATTTTTAAAGAAGTTGTTTGATGTTTTTTTGTAAAAGAAAATGCAGTAAAGGGATTAAAGGATGCACACCTAGTATTTTAATAATCACAATTCCATATAAGCAGGATACTTGAAATAATACAGAGAGAAGCAATATTTAAGAAACTAATACTGTTAATATAGTATATTCTAATACATCTTTCCTACATGGTGCAGCTAAATCATCCAACAAGAAATATTATTGTTTTTCACCAGGATTCTGCAAACCTGAATCAAATGATCTAAAATTCTGTAAAACACATGCTTGTTCCTTAACTTCAATTTCTGTCAGTAGTTTTATAGATCCCCTGGGTCAGACAGAGCAGAAACAGATGGTGCTCTGGAGAACTTTACAGTGCGTTATCTACAGTACCACAATAAATTAAAAAGTTGCAGATACTGAACTTTTGCTTTTAATCTCAATGTCATACTTCTTATTCAAGTAAGTATTATAATTCTAAGCAACTTAATAATCAGATAGGTGTATAAAAAGAAGCCTAACAATTCAGAACATGTAACAGTAACAAGGAGCTTTACTAGTGTAAACAGGTTGTTTTTCACCCCTCCTCAATTACGTTTTCAACTCAGACGACAACCATATTTTTTCAAGAAAAGAGATAACCATAACATTTATAATTTTAAAAATCAGTCTGCTTTTTGTCAGGTGGAATTAAAAGGAAAAAAGGCCCTTTTAACTGCAAGAATAGAAGCATTAATGGAAGGTTCTAGCAGCTTTACAGCCTACTGACACATGAATGGATGCTGTTCTTATTAGATAAAGTAAGCTACAGAAACTTCATTAGTTAATGCAATTATTGCAAAAGGACTAACGGACTACACAGATATAAAACCACAACAGTTTAATCACAGCATCATTTATTTGTGCATGCATAATGCACAATATGACAAAACATGGACAACAGGAAACTTCTCATAATTCACTGATTCACAGATTAAAAACACATTTTGTTCACCTCATAGAACAGTTTTCTGTGTATCGAAGAGTTTCAAAGAAAAAATTTATACCTACAAAGCAAATAACTTATAAAATATGAGGAGACTTGGCATTTACTTTTAGAAATTTATGCAAACTACATCTGGTTCAAACTGTGAAAATACTATAAATTTTTTAAAAAAATTGAAAGTATATTTCACTTATCTATTTGTTAATGTTATACATAAAAGTATCAAATTATATCAATAGTAGTAGAGAAAGGGATCCATGCAGTTGATTTATTCAAGTCTGCAATGAAAATGTTCTTCTAGTCTGTAGTGACTAATTTTTTGAAATTAAATGCATCTTTTTAATTTAATGGGTCAAAACATATGGTGTTATACCTAACCACAAAACACCTGCAAAGAATATTGGGATTTTTTTCCCCCCTTCTTTCTTGTGCATCTATATTTAAACTCACAATTTTTAGAGATAAAATATTAAAAAAATAACCTGTAAAGATGGTTGTTTACATGCTTCCATACTACACAGTACAAGTACACTAGACAGATGACAAATGAGTGAATAAACATCACTGCAGATGTAATGCAGACTGTAATGCAATACAGACTGTGTTACAGAGGCCAAAAAGTTATTATAAAATCAATGAAAACTTTTGAAACATTTTTTGTGTTTCTTTCTCATACACTGTGCATCCCTGTTCCCCCCAACAGAAATAATGTTTTGCTACTAGTACCAAAGTCCTCCTTGTAGAAAAGGTATTTTAACACTTTACTATAAGTAGATAAAACTTGAATTCCTAGTCTTTTAGGATCTAAGACTAGAAGATTATGGTCTCTATTTCTTCAAATAAACTCTAGAAGAGTTTAAATGCATGAGTCTAAAGTTTAAACAAAATAATATGAAAGTAAAAAATCAGTTCAGCTTAATTAATGATAAAATATTTAGGACTTATTTCAGACTACTAAAAGACTCGAAGCTGATCTGCTACAGCACTTGATCTAGCCAGGGATACTACATAATTACTTAGGTTATCACTCCTTTTTATCACATAACCTTCTTCAATTTTACAGCCTATTTTTCCATTTCCTTCCGCTTCATGAAGCTGTTGCTTCTCTCATAGTTTTCATCCATTTTTCCTTCTAGACTGTGTCTGACGAAAGACAATGGTAAACTGACAATTTCCATCTGAACATCATCAATCAGGGAAAATGAATGAAGTTTTCTTCACCTGGGAGAACTTTTTTTTTTTTTTTTTTAAAGAAAAAACCCCGCAACTGGAATAGAAACTGCTTTAAGGTTGAAAAGATGTAATTGGTTTCAGAATTTTAATACAGAAACGTGTTTCAGCTGCTATAACCCAGATTATCAATCTCTAACAGATAATTAGCTATACCAGTCATTTGTATCAGGAGAACACTTCTGCCAGGATACCTCACTTATATGAATCAGAAGCCAACTTTCAACTCTTCTGGTGCACTACCTATTTGGCAACCTAGGTAGCCACTATTTACAGGACTTAGGATTACTGTAACATGGAGAACCATCTAGTTCCCACACTGTGAGAAATAGTACTGCACAGTTGGATGACTTGGTCCAGTGTGGGACTAGCAATCTTGAACAACCAGAAAACAAAGGTCTTGATGCCAGAACTGCCTCAGCAGTCCAGATCAACAGGGCATTTTGGATCACGGGGGTCCTTGTTTGTTTTTGTTTTGGGAAAATTCAGAACAAAAGAGAGAGAAAGAAAAATACATATTCTTATACTATTAGGAACATGCGAGGGAAAGGGGGGCAGTGGCCTAGACAATGGAAAAAAATGGTGGCACTGTCATAATTTTTCATTTCACTATATTTTCTTTTAGAGCATAGCATTCTACAATCCTTCCTTCTGTACTACTAACATACAGCAACACATATGTAAAAGCCAACTTTAATGACCTTTTGTACAACTAGAATGATGCACAAAATGATGGAAACAAAATTAGTGTAAAAAGTCAGAAAAATTTGCAAAAATATGTGACATACTTCTTTGTTCAGTAAGTGATTGGGTGATGTTTTGATATTAAAAGATGAACCCAAACTACCGATTCTTATGCTTAAACACTAGGCTGCTAACTTCAGTCTCAAACATAACAGTGTTTTTGCAGCATGAACTGACTTTTCTTCTGTTACAACTCTATTTTTAACTTGGGACATTATCTTGTAGTATTCTTCATTTAAACACATTTATCAGAGCTGAATTAGTATTTTATAGGAATGGATAAAAAAAAAGTTTAAAAATATTTAGATGAAACTTTTCCTCTGCATCCAGTGAATTAGTTTTCCATCACCTCCATATGCTTTTTCTCTCCCCTTCAATAGCATGAGAATTTTATTTTCTTGGAACTGAACCAGGAATAAGCAGCAAGAATCTTATTATTTTCATGACATTAATATGAAGAATTTAGACTGAATTTCTATAAGAGTGTTTAATTAGGTTTTTTCTACCTCAAAAAAGCCATGAAAAAATGTTTATAGAACACATATCATCTAGCTGAGACTGAATGGTTGGATGAGCATTGTGCCAAGAATACTGATTGGAAAGACTATAAACCTACTAAGGCAGAATTGTTGTTACCAGCTCAAAGGAGCTGAAAGGGAATACATTTAAACTTTCTAAGGACTTTCTACAGTTATATATACACACACATATATATATATCTCCTTATAAATCTAAAGTTTATTAAAAGGGGGCATTTTAAACAAACACATTTGGGGGAAAAAACCCCATGAAAATCCCCTTCAGCATAATTTATCAGATCAGACCAAGACAAAATGGACTAAAAGCTAAGAAGTAGAGGTCAACTTTTGGCACATTCATTTAACTTTTGCCAAATGTAGCTGGATGAATTTTTCAAGTCTGACTCACACATTTGAAGAAATTAGACGAGCAGTATATGCACACTTGCCTATATGGATTTGTTTCTATCACACCACAAACTTTTCCACATTTAAATTCGTGAATCTTTTAGTTTGAATATTTACAGAAGGCCTGGACTTGCTTCAGAGAAACTCAATAAATTCTGCCCTGTCAGAGGCCACCCAGTCAGTAAGGGGGGTTCCAGGAGAGCATACAAAAATCCTGCTTCCAGTCTGTGCTGCAGTATGCATCAACAGGACTTTTATCCACACAGAGTGCAGCAAAAAAAGCTAGACCAGAGCTTTTACCATAAGCTTTTATGCTCTATGATACGTTTAGGAGACCTTATTCTGATGTTACAGACACCTAACTATATTCTTGGAAAGAAAACAAAACTGACCTCAGCCAACAACATTCCCCTTCAAACAACTGCATGCACGTACACACACTGAAAGCTACTATATACACATACATGCATAAGCAAACACACTAAAAAATAAGACTACCCATTTCAAGTACAGATAAAGTTTTATTACAACAAAAAATGATTTTAGGTTCATAAGTCAGACTACTTCTGCACCATGCTGAATTCAAACCCCAAGAGTAGTTCTTTTGTTGACAACTACCTCTCTTTATGAAGTACTGTTTTCCCAAGTTCATAGGAATTACAGTCCCTTCAAAAACATTTTTTTCTCACAATAACGCTGGAGTTTGAACATGTAAAGTATTGTAATTTCAACAGTGAAGTAGCCATCCTTATGCCATATCAAGTACAGCATGCCCTTCTGCCTTGTTGTGAAACAGAATAAGCATGGTGTGCTTATCACCATGAAAGTTCTGCTGTCTTAAAACACCATAAAGTTATTACAATCTAAAGCCACCAAATTCCAAACCCATTCTTTTTCTTCTACAAAATACAGTGTATATGAATAAAAATGATGATAGCTTCAATTACTTTAATTTAGAATAATGTACAGAATCAATTTTGAGTAGGGAAGGTAATGTAGTAATGTACAAAATCTACATATATAAATAATTAAGAGATTATAATAGACAAGGAAAAAACAACAAGAAATTGTATAATTTCAAATTATTTTTCTTAGGTATCCAAGTACTTCAGTGCTTTCCATTAAAACATAGTAGTTACAGAAACGCCTATATACTACTTTTTCCTGTAATTGCTTATACAGGAGGTTGGATTTGTGGGTCTTAATTACCTTCAAGTAAGGGAGAGATACACCTACATTTCCCACATCCTGCATGAATTTTTAAATTGCTGAATTATATCACAGTGGTGGTGGAGTTAAAGGCACTCACTCCCTCTTTTACTGGTATAAGGCTTGATTTAGTTGATATACTTTGAGAACAATCAGAAGAATATCTTTCTGAAACAAGCAGTTATTCTCAGTTTCTGAGAATGCACACTGAGAATGCACATTGAACTTCTCAGCTCAGGAGGTACCGGTCATGCCCAGAAGCAGACATCAGTGTCTGGGAAATTAATACTAAACTTCAGATGTTTCTGGAACTGAACGGTATTAAGAATTTGGGACTGCAGTTCCAATTAGATCAGTACAGGCAGCAAATAATCACCTTTTATAGATTCAGTCCAATTTGCAATATTCAGAGCAGGTTTAAACAAATAGGATAATAAATGAAAGAGAAACCAGTAATTACTATCAAAAGGTTAAAGATACAGTACAATAATGCATTCCAAGCAGCTCATTAATAGAAGAGGAAATGTGTGCATGACAAGCAGATCATGCAATGTTATGGAACCTCACATTTTTTGAGGCATTTTACAGTTTCAAATACTTGGGAAATTCGTTAAATTGAAGATGAAAAAACAGCCTTAGCCAGGGAAGTGCTTGTGCCACCTCATTATAAAAAAAATGCTTCAGACAAATAAGCATTGTGATTCTGTGTTCTGGATTTGGTAAGACTTTTCTTTAGAAAATTAAAGCTTACTCAAGAACTGCAAAGCATCTTACCTGTCTATTTTTCCTCATTAAACCACATACTCACAGCTTGTTAGCTGAGCTCCATTTTCACAAGAGTAAAAATCCATTGTATTTTAAATATACAGGGCTACCATATTGAAGGTATAAAGATGGAATGACATATGCACCTCTAGTTAGCAGAAGGATCCAGTAAAGATTAGGCCAGTACTAAACACTGAAACAATATTTTTTTCACACATTTAGATATTAGTTAAAATATACTTTTACCTCTCCTGACATATCAGGTGCCATAGGAATGACTGGCCACAAAGAAGAGTAGATTCCAAAAAACACTACCCAAAGTGCTATGCTTCCCCAGATTGCTATGTGGCTGAACTGTTAAAACAAAAAACAACATACAAACAAACAAAACCAATCATCACAGATACACTGTAACATAAAATATCATCTTCACTATTTAGTATTTGCAACATGATTTTGATATATTGGATGAAATTTCCATGCCTTTTATTAATTTAACTCTACTACTTCAGTTAGCTATTTCTTAAAGGAAAATGATACTATCAGCAGCAATATTACTGTATTTTAAGCCAATTTTAATTCAATTACAGTAAATTCAGAGTACTTTGATTTTTCTAGTTTAAGAATTACATTAAGCCAATGTCCTCATTTTCAATATGAAGCATTATTTTTTATATGTGGATATTCTGTCCTTCCATACAGGAACCACAGTTTAGTTTGCTACTTTGGGGAGGGCTGACAAACTGCTAAAGGGCATAATGTAATCAATACAAAGACAACAATACAATTATTCATCCATCATATTTTACAAAATATTTGAGAATATGGTAAAGACATCTGCTTACCAAAGTCCAGTATGAAGTCTCTAATCCAGCTTTCAAACACACAGTCAGAACCACAAACTTAAAGAGAGAAAGACAGAGAGAATATTCTTAATTACCATGGGACTCTTAACATTTATTAGTTTGGGTAAACTGCCAGAAGAACAGAAGAAAAAGTAAATTGCCACTAGAAGATTTAAAGATACACTCCAGTATCTATGTTCTGAATACAAATAACACGTTGAAAAAGTCTGTTATGTAATTTTTATTATTCCCTCCCATCCTTTTCTTTATGCTTTTTATGGAACAGTCTCTGAAAACATCACGTTCTTATCCTGTAGGACATGCTCCATTTTAGTTTATAGATGAGCAGTAGTAAACAGTTTATAATCCCATAGCAAAGACTAGCTGCTCCAGGAAAATTGTTTATCGACTTTTTTTGAAATTCACTCCAACAAGTTTTCTGTTTAGCCAAGAAATAGTTACTAGATTTTGTAACTCACTTGTGAATGTGTATCACAAGTTTGGCTTCATGTGCAGTCTGAAGAACATGCAGCTGAAAAACCAAGTCACAAAGACCGAGCTTCAAACATAACAGCTATAGTTTAAATTCTAGTTTGTTGGCTGGGTTGGCAGCACTGATGTCAGCAGGTTTGTTTGTGGTTCAGTTTCAAGCAGCCTCAGAAATTCAGAAGAAATCTATTTCAATCAGAAGCTGAAAATAACTATTTAAATAGGTATGACAAACCTTTCACTATGTCTTGTGCACAGAAGGATACAAATTCTGCCAGAATACTCTGCTCTGTCAGTTTATACTTTTATTTCTGAAAATATTTCAACTACTGCTGTGTTATTAAGGACAAAAAAAATTCACAGCACCACAGTTCCACTATCTAAAACATGTGTGAAATCTAATTAGAAGACAATTAAGGATGAGTGTTATAATTGGCTTAGTCTATCCAGTTCTGGTGCTATATGTGGATGAGTGAAAAAAAGTGAATCATTGAAAAAAAAAAACCCAAACAAACTCATCTGGTACACTTGCTTGCTACTTGGGTCAGCTGTAAGAAAAGAAAACATCCTTCTTTAGGATGAGAACAAGAATTCCCACTGCACAGACAAAATGTATACATGAAACAAACACTGCAGGTCTCTATAAAAAGAAATACACACTGTGTGAATATATACCCTTTGATTGATCTCTGAAGGTTCTTAACTGATACTGCTAACAAAATCACTAACTATGCACAGCGACTCCCTGAAGAACATAGGTTTTATTGCTTTCTCCTCCCTTGATCCAAACTAACAACAGCTCACTGAATCCTACTCAGGAAAAAAAGAAATCAAAATGGTATTCTGTATAAAGACTGAGCTTTTTAAAAAAATATCTCTCAAAAACGGTGGTACAAATATTTTCACAGCACCCTACTCCTATTTGAAATTTATGTTTGATGAAATAATTCCAGGACATGATATGAATTGGTGCATATTCCTGATTTTCTTTCTGGATCAAAAGGAACTAAACTGTATTAATTTCTGAATCCCTTTCTTACTCATTTTTGCAGAACTGATGAACATAGACTTCTTAAAACTTCATACATGAAAAGCAGTATGAAGAATGAGAAATACCTTAGCCTTATGATTTTGATATTTCAAGATAATGCCTGACTGACAACTGTCACTGCACATACACTTCTCATGCACTTCGTGTATGCTCCAGACCTTCCTGAATTCCTGTGCAAGAGCAGGAATACATCAATTACAACTTCCATCTATCCCCAGACTTTTAATATGAAGTGAAGAAAAGTAGAGTTTTCTTGGGAAATTCTTGGTCACTCTACATGTTAGTAGCAAGAAGTTAATCTCTCAAGATGGTGAAGTTTCAGCTCTCCTAGTTGACAAACAGTTGCAGAAGGTGACAGATTAACTGCATTGTGACCTCTGTTTTAGTGATTATGGATTCAGCTTAATAAAGAGTAAGCCATACTAAAAATACCAAAAATTAGGTAATTTCTGAAGGCACTGGAAAATGTTGCTACAAATCTGAAATGGCAGTCTTCAGTGTTTGTGCATTAGCTGATGTCACAGATGATACTCACATGTGCTGCAGTACTTTAAGATTTCAAGGCTTATCGATTAACTGATGGGTGACAATCTTCACAGCAATAGTTTTTGAACACTCAGTTCCACAGGACCTCAGTGAACTCTTAGGACAGCAAACACAACTTGTTTTATCCCGGAGACAAGCTTAGTTTTGGAAAAAAGCCCAAAGCGGAGTGCCTGGGTGAGATGTAGTTCTGAGACGGCTTCAGGAATGAACTACAGCTGTGACTGCAGCCATATGTTGACTAATTGGGTTTAACAAGTGTACAGGGAAAACTCTACAAAATGATGGCTAATACAAGGGATACTTGTAAAGCAAAGCAATCAAAAAAAAGGAGATGCTCCCAGAAACTTAGTTTAGATGATAGGACAGGTGAAGTTATGTTACTCATGTATACATACACATACATACAGTTCACAAACTAAACTTTTGCTAACTGAGCAAAGTCGCAATTTCTAAGAACAGTAAACAACAAAACATTCGTAGATAGGGCAAGAACCTGGAGCAGTGAACTCTCCCCAAGAAGAACGTGTTTCACTTAAAACAACAGGTGGTTCTGGCAAATACTTTTATCAAGTATTTATCAATGTCAAGGAAAGCAGTGACATTCAGATAAATGCTTGTGTCATAAACACTGCCTTGGTGTTACGAGATCATAATACAAATAGACCTGTGCCAGTTGAACTACTCCTGTCAAGACTGACTTATGACAATGACTGTGACCTTACATCTTAATTTTATTAAGACCTGCACAGAAAACACTTACCCAGGATATTCCAACCACCCCTAATGGAAACCAGTTCATCATATGATAAACAGCACGATCATATGCAACTACTGCTGGCAAAACAAGCTATGCTTGCCTTTTGGAACAGGAAAAGGGAACTGTAGAGCAAATAAACTTTTAAGAGAACGTGTGAACAATTTTCTATGTGCCTGAAAGAACCAGTTTAAAGGCCATGTACTGACTGGCAAAAGAAACATAGGAGATGTCAACAGTGGCAACAACCTCAAAGGACTACAGTGTATCTAGAATACTTTTATTTCAGGTATGATGCTTTTCTATTCTCTAAGGAAATTGATTTAGATGTGAATTTATATTACAGCCCACTTATTTTGATGGAAGAATTAATTTCATTTTTGTACCTGCCAACAGCAGGAACTTGAAAAATTAATTAAACCCTTAACATTGAAGAACAAAGAGTAAGCCTAAGTCTAATTTTGCTAAGAGAGATCTGGGAAAACCCTCATCTCTTGGGTAACACTCGTATCTAGTAAGTAAAAACCAGGTATTTAACTTTATTAATTTATCCTAGGAGATAAAAGATTAAGAGAAAAAAACCCTCAACAATAATGACTAATATCTAGGAGAGTAGCAGAAGATTACTGTCAGGTATGGGCCAAGTATAATACTGGCAGTTTGACTGCCTCTGAAAAGTGTCCCACAAACCTTTGTTGTGTGGCTGTTTCAAGTCCCCATCATAAATTAAGAGAGAGAGAGCAGAATTGTATCTTCAGAAGTCCACAAATCAGTTTGATAGCAAATAACCTGAGATTTCTCCAACACAGAAACTTACCTTAAATTAGTAAGCATGCTAATTAGGGAATTATAATTCTCACTATTTAAAAAAATAGACAGTTTCCAGTAGAGATGTATCTTCTGCATCTTTATTAAACTGCTTTGTTTTAAAAACTGGAATTAGAATGCAAAATATATTTCAAAGCTCTCAAAGAGTCATTCAAGAGCCATTTCTTAATCTTAAGGGACATCTTAAGGCACTACACTGAATCAAGTCTTCTATGAAGATAATTATAATAATAATAATAAACCCACATCTTTTAAAGATTTAAAACCAGCACCTCTATGACTTACAGTGTACACAGTGTTCCCCAGGAGCAGGTAATCTGAAGTCTTACCATTGCCAAATACGGTACCTGGAGAAGGAAAGCAATAAAAATAAAAACATATAAACATGCACAATAGCACTATATATATTAGTTTTGGTACAAAAGAGATGGTACCACTTTCTATAGCTGTACTAACAGCATATTTTACCTTAAATTGTGCCGAACACTAGAGATCAGTGACTTGCATATCTTGCAATGCTTTTAATACCCACATGACAATACATGGAGTGTAAGTTTTGTGTACTGTACAATGGGTAGGTACCATGGAGCAAATTCTGACAAACAATTCTTATAAATCCATACCTACTCTCTGAGACTTGATAGACTCTGCTATGACACATGCAGTTTGAAATTTTCACGTTACAGGTAAGAAACAGGTGGACAAGCAAGACTAAAGACTAAACTGGAAAATCTGATCAAGAGAATGGCTCCAGGAGATTTTAATGATCTTTGAGATTCGATTTTCAACATTCTAATAAATACCTGCTCAAACATGCACTCCACTGCTTTACAACATATATGTAGCAGTAAAGAGCATAATGAGGATAAGACAGAAGAACAGGCAGGCAGCTAAGTCTATGCCCATTAGCCAGGGTGCTGGAACTCAGCACTTCTATGCAGAAAGCTGAGCTATCCCCCATTCTTCTCATTCCTCCTTTCATGTTTCAGGATCTTACTGCACCTCTTCTTTGCTAAGAGAAGGTGGAAACTGAGACCTGTTCTCAGAAGTTCCTGTCTCTGGTACTCATCAGCTCCTTCCTAGGAAACTAATAGCACTATTTCCCTTTCCTCTTTACACACACAGACACCAGATTTAATTAACATCAGCTTTCATTCTGCACTCATATCCCCTTCATACAAAATTCTGTGCACCAACTGGAGCCATGCCAGGTACTGATTATACCACCTCACCATGAACACAATTCCCCAGGTCCTAATTCTGCTCACCTTTCCTTTCTGTAAGAATGAGAGGGGAAGGCAGAAGGCAATTTGTTCAGACTTGAAGAAGCCCCTTGCCAGCAGGTAAGTTCCAGCCCAGGGTCTGTGGGCTGAGAAGGCCTGTGCTACACTGCTCTCACAAGTGCTAGTGCTAGAATCTCAGCTTTGACATTCACACATGAACTCTAGTCTGCATCACTATATATACTCATTAAACACTTCTCCATCATGTAATGCGCAAACCTCTCTTATGGATTGGCTACAGCTTTGAACAGGGATTTTGGTTGGGACTTGAGATTATGGTTTTAGAGTATGCACTGACATTTTGGGACCTCATTCCTTTTGAGCTGTCTAAACCTCACTGTGATATGAGTGGCCTTTCAGAGAAAACAGGCCGCCACATACCTCCCTTTACCCACTAGGAGTCTCCTGAGTGTAAAATACTCTGCAAGAAATTTTTCCCTTAGCCTTTTCAGGCACAAAATGCTGTGACAGTCTCACTATCTAGTCTCAACAGTTCCAAAATGTCCATGAGAGCATTTCTGCCCCCTATGCCATGGCAGACTGCATGGCTGTATCGCTGAAACCAAGGAGACTAGTTTTCAGAAAAGCTGCAAGGTACACACTTGTTTTTTCTCCCCACAAATTGGAAGCAAACCAAAACTGCACCTCTATGAGAGCTCCCCCAGCCTGTAACATTCCCACACACTGAAAGCAGCGTTTTCAAGTTTCTTTTAATTAACACCACTTTCCTCTCAACCACCCCATTTCCTTCGGCAGCTCAGGAGCACATACAACAGTTGAACTAGAAGATGGATAGGACTGAGCAGACGAGGTGTCACTGTTATCTGCCACAGTACTACTCACAGAAATGTAAACTAGCAGGTTAATATGCCCTTGAAGTAACAGGAGAGAAAAGTATAGCAACAACACTAAAAGCTAACAAAATGTACGGGACAATACAAGGGATAGTAGAGATTTAGGATCTCATAGGTATTGAACATGGTAGCCTATATAAAAATTAGCATGATTAAATAGCAATCTCTTTTTCTCAATCTTGTTTCAGTTTGCATTAACCCTACTTAGATAGTTAAATGTAAATACACATAATATTACTCCTACTTATAAACAGACTTTAAATAAAACATTTGAAATACACATCTGGTCTAGTTCTAGAAATGGTATCTTGAAATTTAATCACACTGAACTGTTAGTATTTATAAAGCTTCCCTTAGAAAAAAGATAATATTTAGATATTTTGTACTTTTCAACATTTATATTTTTCATAATACTTACCATGCTGGAGGGCTTTTAGTGGAAACCAAAACAGAATGAATGAGTGGAAGAGGCCATTTAAACAATGAACCCAGAAAACCTAAGAAAGAGAAAACAGAAAATCCATGAGAACCATTTGCAATAAACTAGCTCTGTGAACCCTGACCTTTCTTTTTAGCTGTGTGTTAGATTCACAAAATGTGTTTCTGTCAGGCCACCACTGTGAAGTAATATAACTGACAGGCACTTTCTGCCTCTTAGCTCTTTATGGGTCATTTGTTTATTTTTATGCTTTGAAAAAAGTGTGTATTATCTCCTCCTTTTAATTTCAAATCAGAAGAGAAATTAAAATATAAGCATATGGGAATATCATCAGAAAAATGAAACTAAACCAGACAACCGGAACAATTGCTACATTCTTTGTAGGGAATTAAAAAGGACTATAGTTTTTATAATTTTCATTTTGTGTAAGAATAAATTTAGATAGTAGAAAAATCGAAACCTGTTTTACATATGCCTACCTACATATCCCCACATACAAAAGAATTAAAAAAGGACAAATAAAAGTATCTTCCTTAAATATCTCCTTACGTGCTTCCTTCTAGAAGAGCATAATTTGATCATATTAAAATTCCTTTAATGTATTTGCTAAATAATCAAAATTTTACTTTCAAACTGATTTTGATTTGTAAAAGATACCTTCTGCAAAGAACTGTATTAAGGTTAAGGATAAAACAGTCTATTGATGCTTTCCATAATATATTGTATAGTGACACAAAATGACTTAAAAAATATGTAACTCATTTCCTTCAGTATAGCAATCATGTTTTTTCCACTAATAACGCTTTTGACTACTATGGCCATTATTGTAACTAGCTGATGTGTATTTTGAGTGTTAAGGTGTTCATACCATTGAAATTAAGTTGCCTGTCTCACATTTTCCACAACCTCTCAAAGTCTTTTGTTAGATTATACAACTACACCAGGTTGCATGATCCAATTGACACTGCAATACTTTGCAAATTTAACTTGTGCTACTCATTAACCTTTGTCTCTCCTCCTTGCTATGTCATTACCAGAAGTTTTTATTTGACAGAAAGCACAGGTGGGTGCAAGAAAAATTAGTTCTACTTTTCCATTTTCCTGACCACTTCTTTTTGTCACATGCTAATCCTTTAACCTCTGTCATGACCTCATAACCTTTGATCCCTTTTACCATAACAAATATCTGCATCAACATTCAAGGCAGTAAAATCTTTAACACCAACTATTCAACTTATATAGGTGGGAATTTTGTAGCTGGCAAGTTTGTAGACGTTTACTCAAAGCAACTGTTGTATGGGAACAGCCACAGAATTTCCAATGAAGTCAACACTACATCTGTGTAATAACAGAAATATTAAAGACTTATTTTAAAACAGAAAAATCCAACAGTTCTAACTCATGACTAACACTATTTATTAAAATTATCACAACACAAAAGTGTCTGTATTAATGGGACCACGTAAAATGTCATATTTGTAAAGCATTCACAGTGATGCAAGAGACTATGTTCCCTGGTCTCCTTACAACTTTCAAGTTTGTTTTTGTAGATGAAGGGATGAAGGGAGGAAGAAGGAGAGGAATCTCATCTGCTTCAGTGAACAAAGATAGTTTAGACAAATAATTCTCTCTATACTGGAGTAACTCCAGTTATACAGCACAAGTGGCATAGATATAAGAGCTAAGTAAGCTAAGCATGCTGTATCAGCTCTGCACATCTGCTACAGACCATTACATCTAGACATTGTTAATTCAATGACATATTGAAAATGTCCCCAAGTTCAACATAAAATGACATTACCTGAAATGCCATAATTATATTTACAAAAAATAAAATCAGAAGGAGCTCTTACAAACATCAAATACTCATGAAAACACAGATTCGAGAGCAAGTTTAATTTAGTTTATAAGAGATTATTTATGGACAATGCTGTAGAAATTTTGTATATTTTATGTATTAAAGAGTCCTACATTCTTTTACTACTTCTTGTGCTAGTCTCTCTAAGATGAATGTCACCCATTTCCCACCAAAAATAGCCTGATTTCTTTTGATCCACCCTGACACATTCTTGACTTCAAGTATTTTTTCCCCAAAACTCAAAATTAAACCATAAAATCACAACTCCAAATTGACAAAGAATAGTACCATGTCCCTCCCTCTACAAATCTAATGACAGTTCTTATTGTCCTCAGCAACACTTCTCCACAGGCTTCAGTAATCCATTTCCATATAACAGTACAAATACATACAGCCAAGCGACAGTGAGGTCTAATCACTTCTGCCTATAGAAGACAGCTTTATTACCAGCAGAGAAAAAAATATCAGGGCTGAAAAAAAGTAAAGTGCTTGTTGTCCATTTCCATACTTGCTAAAAATGATTTGCACCATTCATAGACAAGTGGACAAGTGGAAATAGTAGTATTAAAAATCCCCTCGATTTTTAATTATGAGCAGCATAGAAGAAAAAGGATAAATATACTGAATTCCTATGAATTTTTGCTTTATCATAATTTGATTTTTAAAAAAATCTACCTTAGTGTTAAAGTCCAGTGCATTTTGGGAAGTCTTGTATAACTCTGGATATTTCAGCATATTTTCCTTTCTGCAGGATCTCTCAAATATTCCAAGAGTTAGTGGAGGCATTGCTGTAAACATCTAGGAGATGGATTAAAAAAAATAAAATAGCAAAACTTTAGAGGCAAGGAGTTACTTAAAGATTGCTTAGTCAAGAAACTTTCATGGTTAAAAATAACAAAAACCAAGCAAATCATCTTACCACATTGTAAAGACCTATACACCATCTTTCAAAAAGAATTTGTCCAGAAAAGCCATTGACAAATGCAAACCAGATCTGAAAAAGATTAGAACTGTGTATTACTCAAATGTCTTGCCAGGTATGATAAACAGATTTTCCTCAGCTTTGCAAAAATAGGTATCTTTAGAACACATTTACAACACAGTTGAAAAAGTTTTGATTTAAACCCATATGCAAAAAATCAATAATTAAACCAAATTGCAATCAAGAACAGATAATAGGCAATCTAGTCAGATATGTGACCAATTCCATGTAAATACAAAAACAAAGGAGGTTTATTCAGAACATCCAGAAGAAATGTCAGGTTCTTCAAGTATTTGAGTGATTTAAGCTCACTTAACTCAAAGAAATTAAAATTCTGAGAAACATGAGGTTGTGGAGGGGGACCCTACAGATTAGTAGTCATCTTCTTGTCATTATTAACTTAAAATTCTTAACTAATAGAAGTCATAGAGCAAGCTGCTGTTTGGACCAAAAACTGTACCAATATTCCTTAGGCATGAGTGGATCAGACTTTACCAGAGCACTTAATCAAGTACAACTATTTAGTTAACAAACACTAAGTCAACTAGAGGCTACTTTAGAGAGGCAATCGGGTATCTCTTTTATTGCATAATTTTTATCGCTTTTTCCTAAAAGGTTGCAAGTAATCAAATTTAATTTGAAAGGCACGGTAATATATTTTCTAATGTTTTTCAGCATAGCACACAGCGTATCTGCTTTCTCCTACTTCTTCATGCTTGTACTAGTTCAATGACAAAGTGGAGAAGCAGCATGTGTGATGAATCTTTATTAACAAGTTATACTGAAACTATATCATCTAGGACAAACATAAGTTCTCAGGTGACAAAAGTTAAAATCATCTAAACAGCACTCTACTCAATTTAAGACTCATATTTTTCAAGTTAATTTTTAGATGCTCACAGTGGGCAATTTATTCATGGACAAGTGTGTTGTATCCTAATTATGAAAGACAATGAAGGCAGCTGTACATGCAACATAAGTTTTTAGGACGTTGTACGTGATAATGCAGGACCAGACTCAAACCCTTCTTTCTTAAGGTGTAGGTCCTATGCTAATAACCTGAATTACTAATCTAGCACCCCCTATACAGAAGGATAGGTGACTGGTGTTCTTCAAAAGTATTTTAGACCACGTAAGTGAACAGGTAGTGAAAATTCAGACCATTCTATAGTTCAACGGTTATAAAATTTCCATTGAAAAGGAAAGACTTAGGTTCCCAGCTCACCTAAAATGAGATGGCCCTCAAGGTAAATCCTTGTATTTCTAAGTTTTCAAACCATATGATGCAAAAATGTGGGCATGAGCACAATCACTTTCTGCTGTTTGTGTTTCAAACTGAACTCAGTGCAGTTTGCATACATCAAGTAAGCCATGGCATATCAAACAACAGCACCTGAACTCTGCAGCTCAGGAGCTCAGGAGCCCCAAAGCCTGCTCGTATTTGGGGTTATGCATGATATGGGTCTCAGTACGATCATAGGCATTCATGTGATATGCCAGGCAAAGGAAATCAGGAACCAAATGGTAAATTCCAGTTATGGACATGAGCAGCAGAAAATGAGTAAGCTCGGCAGTGGGATGAAAAGAGCTTGGGAGAAAAAAAATAAACCCCTCCCATCAACCAAAGTTTGTGGAACAAAAAAAGCAATTACAGATCTAATTACTT
Organism: Cephalopterus ornatus; assembly: GCA_013396775.1. Lineage (NCBI taxonomy): Eukaryota > Metazoa > Chordata > Aves > Passeriformes > Cotingidae > Cephalopterus > Cephalopterus ornatus. Next base: position 151,639 of record VZRE01011014.1, read on the forward strand.
AGTATAACCTATTTGTTTACATAGTATCACTTAAATTGCTGCTAACAGTTAAAGATCTGTGACCGAACTTCAAATCTGAACTCCACACATCTCTTTCTTCTGTTTGCCTTGGTCTTTTACTCTTTTATTAGAATTTTCCCCTGAAAATGAATGACGTAGGCAGATCTTCAAAATTATTATATGTAAACCTTTTTTATTTAATACGAACCAGTTATGTTATTAACTAACTATTACTAATTAGCAGAATGAAAAGTAGTAATAGGAAAATTTGTGCCACTTAATGTTGAAGGGTGATGTGCATAACTTCTCTAATGAGTAGTTTAAAAGAGGTATGCAGTAATGGTAGTTATAAAACCAAAATCAATCCACAAAGAAGCTCTCAATCACTACATCAATCTCAATCCCAACCATCACTATAAGGTAATAACAGTCCTTTTAAAATAAGTATGAGACTCTGCATAGGCTTATCCTAGGTGAGTGTGATGCTCTGTACAGGCTTAATAATGCACATTAGTGGTCTTTTAGAAATTCAGCGTTTTCACTTGTAATTTGTACTGATACTTCAGAATATAGCCTCTAAAGTCACTGGGACTAGTCCACACAAAAGATGAGGCCCATATTTAAATAGCTATTGCATCAAGACAACAAGTAGAAAAAAATTATTATACCCCACTTTTAGTTTGTTATGAATAGGAGTTTAAACGTCAATAAGCACTAATCACTGAGTCTGGGTATTACTACAGACTTTTACCATTTTCTGAACAAAGAAACCAATGACACTAATTTCATATCAGCTCATGAATGCCTAGAATAAAGGCTGCATTTTAGATTAAATGGAATATTTTACATTATTAGCTTGATTAGTACTGAGAAAACATTTAAAACTGTAATATGCATCTATTAAATAAAGGTGGGTATTTTTAATTATTGTCAGCTAATAAAAGGAAACTTGTTTAAAGCAACTTCCAGACATGTCTTTCACAGTACTATTTTCTAAACTCCAAGACAGAGGAGGTGTGGCCACAAAAGCCTCACAGACCTTTTCCTGATGTAGCATTTCTGCATATTAAGCAGCAGCTTACAAATACTCATTGAGCTCTCTGCTCCCACGCCTGATCTGTACAAAAAAACTGAAAAGAGAGACTCAAGACTGGCAGTTGTCCTTTCTGGAGACATTCAATGATGAATTTCTGCCCATTCACTCACAGTATTGACATGAGCTATTAACATCTCTGAAAGTTTTCTGAGCTGACAAATGTTGGGTATACAGAAATTCAAGTAGAAGTCATCTTGCCTTCCAGAGAAGGTGTGCATGGCAAAATGCTTGCATGTTTTATATGTAAAAGGGTCATAACCCATATCAAAATTATCTCTTTGCCCTTCCATCCGCTCATAAGGCAGAGACTACCTGTTCTAACCCTTTGTATTTTTACACTACAATCTCTGTACCTTGCATTTAAATTTCTTTCTCAAAGAATACAAACAACGGGATACTTATATCTGATACTTATATCTGATTTAAGTAATAAATTTACAATGTGTTTGCAGGTGACAATGACAGGAAACTAAGAAAAATAAGTTAGTGTGTTCTAAAGACTGCTTTGTATTTTTCTATAAGCACAAATTATTCATTAATACTTTTTTTTTCCCAAATATTTCTAGAGCTATTAGTAATCACTACTGGGAGTCTGATCATGTAAGTAGATATTCATCTTTTGAAATACAGGATCTGAAGTCTGCCATCACTTCTAAAGCAAAAAAGGATCTTTAGTGAATTTGCTTTTTTTTATAGCTTCCTACTTTTTTCTCAACAGGCTACAAACTTGCTGCCATTTAGATTGAAATCTATTTGCATCAATAACACAATAAGGAGAAAAAAGAGAAAAAATTAGAAAACGTAAAAGTATGAAAGTATGAAAAATGCACTCTTTTGGCTACAACACTTGTACGTAAAAAGACGACTGAAGTATTTTCAGATATTACAACAGTGTAAGGTCACATACAAAAGTATCAAAATTGGAAATATTAATATAATGTTTACATCAGGTCTAACAGAAATAAGGCATTTTCTTTCAGTAAAACTGAACACTGACTCTGCAAGTTTAGTATACTAATTTGAAAATACATTTAAAAAACTATGAAAATTTTAAGAATATCTGTTAACCCCGTTAATATAAAAATACATGATGGACCTAAAAAACTTACTTTGTGATCAAGCTTTGTAAAAAATTGATTTTCCTCCCACATTTTTAACCCAAAGTATCATTGGATATATAAAGTTTGAATCAATTATAAACATAATTACTGGACACGTATTTGGTTGTAAGAAAGCAAGCAGCTGTTGAAAGAAAATTAAGGGAGGGGAAGGAGGAAGTTTAAAAATAATTTAAAAAATCCATTCAAAATTTTAAGGTTGCCATGTGGTCATGACGATAATGAAAACTACAGCTATACACGCTGTTTTAACCACACCTACCAATAAACATACAGTTATTACAACATATTCCTCTCATGCTACAGTATTATTCACAAGATTCCAGCCTCCTTAAAATCTCAAGTGAAAAAGTATAGGTCAGCTACTTTCAGGAAAATGTCCCTGTTCATGAACTAGAGCCTAAGGAGGCACGGTTTCCTCATCAGCAAGTGAAAGGTTCGCAATAGCGTAACTAAACATCTGCGTAAAAACCCTGGGCACTGTTCTGAAAAGCAACAGCCCTGAAGTTTAACAGTGACCTTAACAAGGGCTTCAGATTGTGAACTGGACATTTACTGACACCAGCTCAAAGAGCTTAAGCACATACATATCTTGATATATTTAAGATGACTTGTAACTGTATTCCCTAAATATGGTAATGATGTTACAAGTACAGAATTTTAATAAACTAGCAATATTATGTAACACAAACATTCAGTACTAACATTTATTTTTAAGACAATTGGGGTTTTCAAAGTAAAAGAAATCATTAATATTAATCAGTTTATTAAAATGAAAGATTCAGTACTAGTAGGTTTACTGACAGTTAAAATGCTTCCTTAAAATCATATATAATAACCAAACCCTCAAAATATTAAAGCTCTTACTTTCAAGAAGTAACATTTAATGTACTGTAAAATTACCTCAATAATATAAAGGACAATATTTTTGTAGAAACAATACAAGATGCATTTAGCTACTCTGTTATAATTCCAGGCTCCATGAACCAACAGCAAGTTCTTCAAATACTTGAACTGCAAAAAATCAGAAAAATGAACATGTAATCAAAACATACACACACCAATATTAATCTGATAATAAAATACTTTATTGTAGCACTTTGCAATGTAATGACTTACCTGAGCAATTGAGTAGTCTGAAGAATTAGCAGCCTGTAGACCTTCATTCCCACTAATACCAACACCAACATGTGCTGTTTGTATCATACTAACATCATTTGCTCCATCACCAATCGCTAGAGTTACTACCTTAACTTGTTTTTTAACCATTTCTACAACTTCAGATTTTTGAAGTGGTGATACCCTAAGGGGTAACACAAAGAAACAGGTTTAATACAGGACTTGCAAATGAATGTACTTTCACAACATCCTTTCATATTCTGTGAAAAGGTAATAAAAATAGGCCAATTAACATCCTGGTCAGAGACACGGTCTTGTTATTGCCCTTCAGGCTATATGCTAAGAGCACATTCCCAGCAAAATTCACAAGAAACTTGGATTTGTTGAAGCAAGATGTTAACGGAACTGAAGAAACAAGGGTCAAACAGCAATGGGCCCCTAAAACCCAGTAATGGAAGGAACCCCAAATGCTGCCACTACCAGTATTAACTTACAGTAATTGCAGATTTTGGACTCATTTTATTGTTATGCTTTTTATTTTTCTCTCTGTTTAAATACAGATTTTTGGCACTCACAAGCTCAGTTACAAAAAAAAAATGTTACCACTAGACAATAAAAATTCTGCTGTATTGTGGCATCTGTGTAATGCTGAGGTTGCTTCTGCAAGATGTGGGTCCAAAGGCTGCATTCTCATAAGCACGTAAATACTAGAAGGACTCATCATACTTGAGAAAAATTATACTGTTATATTATTGATGAGATTCCTGATTGGCAAGTTGTTTTCTAGTTTAAAGAATTATAGTTCAAAGAAATCTATCAAATCCAGTAAGTGTATGTGGCAAAAAATACTGCCCTATTTATATTGATTTATTTTTAAGATCACAAAACCAGTGCTAATGAGGGCAGTAATAAAAACAAGCCACCTTGTGGAAACAATTTTTCTTTGACTATATACATTAGTCAAATTATTTTTCAGTACATGGCATAATAAAATGTTCCTGCCTACCCAGTGATGGCATTACAGCTAAGGCTGAATCATTTGCCTGTCTTGACGCTGGACAGACTGACATTGCAGGTTACAATGCATTGCTCTCAATTTGGACCAAAAGTTTGATCCTTAACTCAATTTGAGAGGAAATGTTTTCTTTTTCCACTGATTGCATAAATTTCCTCATTACACTTCTCATTCCCCTTAAAGAAACACCCAGAAACAGAACAAAATTGCCATCTGTTTTCAAATAAACAAGAAAGGTATTCAATTCTCCACATTTAATGCTAAGTTTTTACAGTTAAAGAACACTGAAGCACCAATTACGTTATTTCCATTAAGCACGTAGATACTAATAACAATGCTTGGCCATCACTTTGTCCAGCTATCTGTAGTAAACTGTACCACAGCTACCAAAAGCACAAACAGCAAGCAATTACATGATTGCAGAAACTAATGGCCATACCAGCTACCTTCCATTCAGTATGAATACGAATGCAATCAGAAAATGATTAGAAAACAATTTTTTTTAAAAACCAGAGATAACATAACTAAATCACATGACAGGAAAGCTATAAACATTAAAAATGGAAGTGAAATTTTTTCTTAAAATTGACAGCTGAAGCTTGCGACCAAGTGTATTGTGTTCATTGAAAAAGTAAATGCAGCAGAGTGAGAAAAAGTTCAGAAAAAACCCCAAATCTTTGACATGACACTGCTATTATCCATAGATCCAGAGCTACAAAGATTTGTGAAAAGCTAACCAATAATGGTAAAAGTAGAAAGAGTATTGGAAAAATTTTGATGAATGTGTCCTTTAGAAATGCAAATTTCACCAAAACAACATTAATTTTCAATGAAAGAAATCCCTTTCCCACTAATATAAAGGCTATTTGTTAGTCATCTAAGGTTGAACATAATTATTCTGAAACATAGCTTAGAACTGTAGGAGAAAATCAAGGTTTTCTAGACATGCTTTTAATGTTCTGATATACACATTTATTCATTTATGTAACATTTATGAGGAATTAAGTTTGGTCTAAATCAATAAATTATAGTAAGAATCATAACTCTTACTAGTTAAAAGATACAACATTTCTGAAACACTGACTAAAAAGCTGAAAGAGGACTCCATGTTTGTAGGGTTTCTAGAAGAAAATGGACATATGATGGACAAATTGTGAGCAATCCTGGACATTGTCTGACAATTTGTCCATCATATGTCCATTTTCTTCTAGAAACCCTACACATGTTGAGGAAGTCAACAAATGTATTAAAGAGAACTGTTTCAAAACAATGTATTTTAAACAGAAATAGTTTAAAAAAAAAAGAAAAAAACCTGAAATCTGTCTTCCTGTGTATATTTCATACAGAGGTGTGCAACTTCTGAAATTAAAGCACATTATCTTTTCTATAAATTCATTAATATTACTTTTCTTTTGTAGAATTAGATCTTATGTATGCGTCATAATCACATCATTTGACTATGTATCGTACTTTCAATGGTATCATTTCATGACTTCAGTTCACATCATCAAAGTACTCTTTTTACTACAGAACAGACTTGATTCAATTTCAGTGTCACAGAAGAAATATGAAGGAATAGTACAAGGTCCATAGCTCACTTGGAAAATTAAAAAAAAGAATATATTTTCCATTTTTCTCTAGCAAATGTCAGTATTTTTCATTTTACATACCCTATAAAGTTCTGGGAAGTAAAAAAATTATCTTTTAAGAACTAGGTTAAACCTCAACATTAGACAGATTACTGAGTTTCCAGTATAGGAGTACAGCGAGTGGTTTCCTCTTTCTTAAACCATTGTGCTTAACACAGACTGTGCTATGAAGAGAAACTGAATACATGGTACTTAGGCTTGTCTCTCTCATATACGATACTCTAACTAGTACTGGGTTCCAGGAACATTCTTATAGCTCTTCTGGTTTTCCTATCCATTTGCCAGAGGACACCTTCTCATGGTTCACACTTGGGTGTTGATCCATCAGCCAAAAAAAACCCACTCCAATCCTACTCTGTGCCAGTTAAGTAAAATTCTTAGGTTTTAAGTGCAATGAATCAGAGAAAAATGTTGCATAAAATTTAGTTCTCTGACTTTCCAAAAGGAAAAAAAAAAAAAAAAAAACAAACCAAAAAAACCCCCAGCCTTCAAGTCAAAGGTAGCTGAGTAATTACATTACTCAGTGGCCAGCACAGCACAAACTATCAGACTTCTGAAAAAGCTACTTGGGATGACTACAGCCTCACGGAAAATCTGGGATGAAACCTTCTGGGCAAGAGCCCTTCTGAAAAATTCTCTCGTTCAAGTACATGAAAAAAAATATCTATGATCTTTTGCCACGTTTTACTTGAACACTGCTGTTGGGAATTGTATCAAGACTTGCTACAGATTCCTGACCTGAGTACTTCTTTTTCATCTTTTTAACTTTACAAGAACAGTGACTTATTCCCCTTTCAGACAATGTTACAGGGGCAATTGGAAGATGGCACTGTCACTGCTTCAAGTTCACGGTAAAATTAGTAAAAAATATTTTTCATTCATTTTGCTCATTCTTAGCTGTACATTTTTTTCTGCAAAATAATCCATTTAACATTCTTCTTGCACATATTACTCTGAAACTAATATAGAGTTGGAATTAAGTTAGTCAAAGTCTTTAAGCCAAACATCTGCTTGGAATTGCATACATCTTTTTTTTGAAAAGAAATGTCAACTGAATCTTTGTCAGCTTCATCTGTGTTACCAACAGATCTTACCAACGGAAGATCCGTAAGTAATAAATGCTTCTTAATAAGTGAATACAGTCTGAAAATTTAAAAGAAAGTGATGTAATATGCAATTCCAGAACAAAGAAGAGGTTAAGATGTTTATTGCCTTTATATGGAGGAAGAAAAGGCCAACATTTTTGTTTAGTCAGGATGATATATATAATTTTTTAAGTGATTTACCTTAATTAAAAATTGCCAGTTTTTAACTTTTTATTTTCAAGCTCCAAGGAAATGAAGTTTTTGTCACTAAAGATGAAGCATTTAATAGAATAAATATTTTGACAGAATTTTGACTTTTGGGAAATGTGATATTAAAAAAGTACACATCAAAACAGTGATTGTTACAAGCAAGTATTTTAGTTTCAAACCTGTAGCCAATTTTTAAACAACCACGAAATATATCAGAGCATATATTTAGATATGTATTGGAACCAACTGACCTAAGTATATTATAAAAGTGTTAAGTATAGAAATGGCAGAGAGAATGCTACCAGACCAGAAACTTTCATTTTGCACTTAGTTGTTTCTTTACAAAAATGCAAACACTAAAATACAGCTTTACCTACAGAATATCCTTCAAAGATTCCACTGTTCAAGAGAAAAAGCAATATTATCTCTTCAAATGGCATAAAATATATTTTGAAATCAAAGAAAGAGAAGAAAAAGAAGTATGATTTTGAAAGAGCAGTTATACATGCATCTCCTACTTGTTATTATGCTGAGCAAAACTCAACCTAGTAGAACAAACACAAAGCTCTAGTTTTCCTGTCAGAAAGACTACTGCCATTAGGAAAATGTTTATACACAGTATAAACTGTGAATCAGTACAAGATCTCAGTTTAAAAGACAGTAAGACCTTAGTTTGAAATTCTGAGTGTTTCAGGCTGAAGCACAGCTACAAAGCTTAACTCAAAAATTAATTAAAAAAAAATCTCTTGGTTGCACAACATATTGCTTGACAGAAAGGATGGAAAGACTATAAACCAGGTGATTGTTTGGATACTATAACCTTACTTGTTTTTCCCTGTCCTTTTGCAAGGCAGAAAAATAGCTTCATTTTGAATAGATTTTTCAGATTAATCTGATTGATTTTGATGGAACAATAGAAGCTGTAATAGTTGGTGTTTACAGAAAAGGATAAAAGGTTTCATTGTACAAAGGAACCCCATAACAATCAGGCATAATAATCAGGCATAATAATGATTAAAAAAAGGTGCTTCCATCAGCTTCAGGCAATAAAGAGCACCCAAAGTAGTACCTTTAACATTTCTGTGCACCTCTTACACAGTGTAATCCATTTACAGAAAAGTAGGCTGTGGAGAAAGATCTACAAAAGAATCCAGATGTTCTAAATCTGCAGTTAACTGTAGTATCAGTTCAAGGTCAAGATTAGTGCATCAACCTTGCTGAGACTACCCTTGATGGATAACAATTACTTTTCTGGAAATATGCAATCTGAATGACTTTGGCAGGTAGACTCCATTGCAGACTGCTCTGAGGAGACGTTTAGCTTAAATAACTGTATTTCATGACTTCAGTTTCTTAATTTTTGTATGTCAATAGAAATAGTGTAGAGAGAAAATAATGTAAACCTTACCTGCAACAAATAACAGCTTTACATGACAAAGCCAAATCCAGGAAATACTGTCTTACGCCAAATGTCAAAGCATACTTCAGAGATTTACCATCAATGATGAGAGCAAAATCATTTTCCTTCCTCAAAGCATCACCAAGAGTACTGCAATGATGGCTAAGTGTCTCTCTTGTTCCCTGTTGCACAAAAGAAATTGTGTCCATTAATTTTAATTCCTACTATTCTTAAATCCAAATTTTTTTGGGTGTGTGATCAGAAACACTAGCATTTTGGTTTCTGAGGAAATTGCCTTTTGATTGATTGTGCTATCAAATAGTATGAAAGGAAAAGAATATTTGCAACAGCTGTACTATTGGAAACCACAGTAGAAATGGTGTGTATGACTGCTCTTGCACTCTGACAAAAAAAAAGTGTATAATCTATGGTGGAACTTTTAAATGGAAACAATATTTGCCATAAATATTTGCCAAAAGACATTATTAAATAAGTTTTCTATATATCCATGCAAGAGACCATTCACATATATATAGATACCAGAAGAAACAATTTCTATTCACTATTATATAAAATGGTCCTAAAAGTTTAGCAAAAAGGAAACACGGATAATTCATAAGTATATGCATTATAACTGATAATTCTATCACATTAAGTGTATACTTTAACATAATTTAACAATTATAACATCAAGTATATGTTACATAAAGGAATGTATTTTGTATTTTTCATTTGCTAATGACAGTTTGAATCACATCTACACAAGACACTGTTTTGTGGTCCAGTACTAACTTCAGATTACATTCAGTAGGTAATACATTCATCTGTATTTATACAGCAACCTGCTTTGGGAAGGTCACTGACACTAGTACAGCTCTACCATAGAGCGTCAGGAAGGAGGAAAAACTATTGCTTGTTGCCTTTCTTTTTTAAAAGCCTTCAAAGAGCTACAACATATTTTTTTTCTCCTGTTGTTTCCTGCCTCACAGCCCAGAATTAAGGAGATGAGAAAGAAAGATGAAAAAAATGTCTTCTGCTTATAAAATACTCAAATTGGAAGCCAGTAACATCCTATGACAACAATGTTGCTATCTTTTTCTACAAGTTTACCAACCAAATCACTGCTACTTCCGTGATGTCAGATATATGTAAACAAAAATCTGGTGTAAGCACCTAAAAATAAAACTCTGAACTAACTAAATATCTCAAAACCCTCTGAAATGAAATTAACGATAGTACTTTGCCTTTTCAACCCAATGTACTCCCCCCAGTTCCACACACTGTTGTCCATGGTTTTTTGACTACTTTGCTTCTACTAGTCTTCTAAAAATTCACTGTTTTACCTAGAAGGAGATTAGGCTGTTGGGTAATTCTGAATTTTAGGTGTCCTGGCTCTCCCTCACTAGAAACTGTGATGGAAATGAAGTTCCACTGTTTAAAATTACATGTTACGAAGTCTTTAAAATGACAATAACTTCTATTATGTATTTTCCCGAGCATTAAGAAATATTGCAATGTAAAGGAAATATTGATTTTTCTCATCTCAGTGGACTATTTAGTTTCTAACAAAGTTTAAGCAACACATGAAAAGCCATATTCCTCATATCTATTGTTTCTTTTGTGTAATGAAATCCCCATAATCCAGGAGTAAATGGTCAGTGACATGCTATGGCACTTAGACATGCTAGTCTATAGACCCCAAGGGGATCCACCCAAGCGTACTGAGAGAGCTCGCCAAAGAGCTTGCCAAGCCATTCTCCATAGTTTATCATCAGTCCCAGTTAACTGGGGAGATCCCTGGTGACTGGAGGTTGGCCAATGTGACACACGTCTACAAGAAGGGTCAGAAAGAAGGTCTTGGGAACTACAGGCCTGCCAGCCCAAGCTCAGTGCCAGGGAAGGTCATGGAACAGACTGAGTGCCATCACACAGGACATGCAGGTCAATGAGGTGGTCAGGCCCAGACAGCACGGGTTTAGGAAAGGCAGGTCCTGCTTCATCAACCTGACATGGTTACTATGACAGGGTGACCTGCTTTGTGGATAAGGGAAGAGCTGTGCGTGCTGCCTGCCTACACTTCAGTAAAGCCTTTGATGCTGTCTTCCACAGCATTCTTCTGAAGAAACTGTCTGCTCATAGCTGGAATGGTTGCACTCTTCACTGGGTTAGAAACTATCTGGATGACTGGGCCCAGAGAGTGGTGGTGAATGCAACTGGGAGTCAGTCAGGAGTGGTGGTCCCCAGGGCTCAGTATCGGGGCCAGTTCTGTTTCATATCTTTACTGATGATCTGGACAAGGGGGTTAAGGGCACTCTCAGTCAGTTTGTAGATGACATCAGGATGGGTGAGAATGTTGATCTATTCCTGGAAGGCAGGAAGGCTCTGCAGAGGGATCTGGACAGGCTGGATCAATGGGTTGAGGCCAACTGGATGAATAAAGGTGTTGGTTCATATAAAAGAAGATCTTTTATTTTAGCATATTCTTTGTAAATTCAGTTCACAGACCTGGGATACAGTCTGGACAAATCTATTTTTTACTCTAACTTCCTCTGTCTTGCATTCTAAGGTCATAACAATGACCAAATTGAGGAGGTATTTGTTTTGTTAAATGTGTTTTTACATGTCTTAGGGACAGGGGACTCTGCCTCTCCATAAAGGGATTAGAGCTGAGGTAGCTACTTTTTAGGAGAAGCCACTGATATGCAAGGGACATGTACTGTTATTTTAACAGCAACAACAAGAAGCATCCACTTACTGCCACTGTTCTCAGTATAGTGTTTCATTGTTTTTCAGAAGAGTATGCAAACTGAGAAAAGCCAACCTTCCTAACTCCTATGAAACTATCAACATTTTCATATAGCAAACAGGCTATACTTTACAGAGCCAAGGAGGAGAGGACTGCCACAGGGCAAGTCTTCTCCAAGATCCTAAATATACAGGTCCCACTACACTGGGATTATTTTCTTCAAGGCTTCTTTCATGGCTGCTCAGTTCCTCCGGTGCTGAGGGAACTGGGTTGTCCAGCACTCCTCATGGGTGCACAGAGTCCCAGTACAAGAGTTGGACCTATGCTGCTCAAAAGCTGGTTTCATTCTATGTGAATTTCTTAATAGACAGCATTCGAACTAAGTATTACAGCCTCTTGCCAACTGTTGCTGACATGCATAAACAAAAGAGGAATTGCATCCACCCTTGCAGCTGCACTGACTCAATGTTCTGCAATCATAGCAGTCTATCCTTCTCTCCATTTCCTGAGACCTAATCCACTTCTCCATCAGAACTTCCAAGGTAATTTTTGACTCAACCAGTCACACTAGAAATAGAGACTCACATGTGATTCCAACCACAGCAGCAAGCAAAGGATAGGACATGAGACATACATGAATCTAACAGTGAAATGCACACCATCAAATGAGGCAGAAAACTTTATAGTCTCTTCGTAAAATATTTGTATAGAGCTAGTTTATTATTGTTTTTTAAACTGCCCCTTGCCCTCAAACTACATTTACATGCTGCTGAAAAAAAACATGATATATGTTATCACATATTAAAACAGATTTGCAAGTGATAGGTTTGTATATAAAAACTCAGCTGCCATAAGATATTTGCACCCCCATGTGCTCTGAATGTACTTTGGGGATGTAGGGAAAGGCTCTCTCAACGTCTATACAATCTAGGTACTCCAGTCTGAATTAGGGAGTATGGTGCAGTTATCATATCAGATACTATCTTTTATTCTTAAACTATATTCATATAAATTTATTTAAAAATATATATTTTAATAGATACTTATTGAACTTTCGAATCATCACACTAGAAGTGGTTAATGTGTAATGCCTGTTTAATGAGTTTTAATTGGACTCCTTTTAGTAGTTAAATGAAAGTACCTCACTTTATCTCATTAGATATGAAGAAGTATGCAAAGTAGTTAATCTTTTGTACTTCGAATCTATGAAGTATTGCAGCAGTTCTGAAATGGAGTAATATGTGTAAATAACTTAATACAGGACAGAAAGTCTCAAGTGTATTGGCTAATTTTTACTCAGAGATTTGTTGGGTAGTGAAAAAAATCAAAAGCAAAGTTAAGGACTTTATAAAAAACCTTCCCTGTTTTTTCAACAAACAATGATTGCAATCTTTCAAAAGCTATCCAAGAAAAGAAAACATGAGTCTCTACATTAATATCACAGGCTACTTATAGAATCATAGAATCATAGAATCGA
>VZRE01011017.1:1976-32635 GCA_013396775.1 Cephalopterus ornatus
AAAAAAGGCAAGTTCTTTTTTATTTTTTTCTCTTTTCACTGCAAGTATGTGCCCACAAAGTATTTTGGTGGATGATTTCTGTGAGACCAAAGATGCAGTAGCTGCTGAAAAGACTACTTCTGAATTTCACAGGTGGTAGTTCACTCTTAACGCATTAAACAGAACAAAATAAACGTGGAGAACTCAGTTCTCTCCATCACTTCCTTATATAAGAACATGTCATGTTGATGTTTTGCTTTCATCTGTATGCCATAACTGTGTGTATATGATGAATACTTAATAAATTAGTACGTTTTCCTATTTAAACCACAAAGTTCCACAGCACTTAAAGGGAATCACAAACAAGAGCGTTCCGAAAGCCAGCTCACTATTGCTATGCTAAATATTGGCTATTTCTTCTAAATGCTTTTTTTGATGTAGGCAATGAGTCACTGGTGGACAAGCTGAAAAGGATATTGAATTGAACAAAAGCTTCCTGAAATTGCCTTCTCTTACTTTGGTTTATATTACTCAGTAGTCTAGTGTTAGATCTTTAAATATTCCCATCTAACTCATTACTAAGGTAGTACCTATATAAAATGTTTCACAACTGACAAATCAAGAAACTCTCATTTATATCAACATCCTTTTGATTTCAGTAAAAGTGTGCTTGAGCAGAGCTTTTAGGATGCAACTCAGAAATACTTGGGTAAAGCAGATCCTTTTCTCTTGAATTGCTACTGCAGATTTTTGCTTTAAAATAAAACAGAATCCCCCAAATGCTTAGCAAATTACTCCCTTGTGACATGAGAAACACAAGGAAAAAAGCCCCCCCATATCACCAACATAAAAATTGAACAGTAACAATAAACCAACAAGGATTTTGGGTGGGCCGTAACCTTCATTCCAGAACACACAGTTCTGGTGTGATTTTTGTCACTGGTTAGTGAGAGAGAGAAGGCATATCACAGTCACATATCATATATCACTGTCATATCACATGACAGTACCACCAGCATTGCATTACCTGAGAATTGTGGCTCACAGTAAAAAAATAGCAGCCCTTCACACCAAACATGCTGGCCTAGCACCCCTTTGACAGGTAAGATATAGAAATATAGCCAGTGCTGAAAGTACCTGTTTGCAGCTATCAGCAAATCACCATAGAAACAACAGCATCAAAAAAACCCAACCCAAACCAAACCAAAACCAAAACAAAACAACAAAACAAAACAAAAAACCAAAACCAAAACCAAAAACAAACTAAACCCTAGTAAACCACTAGTAGTTAAACCAACTAAGGAAGATTTTTCCTTTTTTTTTAGAAAAATGTATCTTATAAACATCAAATTTTTTGTACAAGCAGGTAGCATTATAGTTCAATGGGTGTTTTCTTACCAGTGTTTAAAGAAACTGGTCACAAACTGGGAAATAGGATTTCCTAGTACTGCTCTGTATTTCTTGCATTATACATACAGCGTGTTCATTGATAGCCTTCTCTACAGTTTGATTTGACTCTCGGCATCACCAGTTGCTGTTCTCAGTATTTTTTGCTGCAATGGAATAATTCAGATTCATTGTTTTAGGTGGAATACATGGACTGTCATTCTGTTCTCATCGACATTCAATTTTTGGTAAATGCTAACAGCCAAAATCAAATGAAGTTATTAACTGAACTTTAGGAAACTCTCCAATACAAGAGGCATGAGAAGTATCTTTTATTTTTAATTACTTTAAAAATTCAGAAGTGTTTTATCATTGTCATCAAAACTGAAGGATTTTTCCTTTTAACTTATAGGACTTCTCTAACTCCTCATTTCTCTTTTTTGGACAAGTAGCTGCCCAAGATGAATGCATTAGCAATGCCTAGCACTGATAGTAGTGATAATATTGTAATTAACTCTCTGATTACTCACTCAGGAAATATTGTTGGCTGAAAGTGAAGGAAAAGCAAGTTAAACTTGGACAGGTTGTGCTTCATAGAAGCTCTGTACCTAGCCAAATGCTGAATGCTGGATGCAGAAGTAGTTATCAGATTCAATATTCTGCAGCAATGAAATTTTGTGTAGTAGGGAAAAATTCTTCAGGGCAGGACAGAAGCTCTTTCCAAGGACTTACACAAAGATGTGGAATGGACTCACATAAGAACCAATAATGATGGAAAATAGACTAGCAAATACATTACTCCATCTTTCAAGCTGTTGCAATTAATGTCCACAGTCAGTTACAATCAATTAAAAATGCCGATAATTATTGAATATTTTTATAGAGTATTCAGTGTTGCATATTTTTCCCCAGCCCATATGAAATTTGTGATACAATTTAAGAGCTCATGCAGAGAAGAATGCTACCACCAGATATAAGATAGAATGTGAAAATTAGTTGTATAGGTAAAATATCTTTTACACTTTTCTAATATAGGTCATATTTTTTTTATAATGGACTCAAATTTCTAATTTGGGAATTATCCTTTGCAGACAAATGGTAGTTTTGAACAAAGATCATCTCCCGTAAGGTCTTCTTCACACAAATCTCATTCCTAGAAAGCACTGTGCTATGCCTATTGCGTGTGCACACGGAGTGAGACAAAAGGTTGTTGCTGTTCCTCCTCCCTCTCCATCATCTTTGTTGTACTTCTCTGCCTCACCTTAGCAGCTCAGCAAAGTAGAGGTATTTGGGGGAGTGGGGGTTAAAGCTAGCACCACAGAAATGGGTTATAGGCTGTTTTGTTCTTCTGGTGTGTTTGACGCTTCCAAAATCTGCTTTTAAACACAGCAAACTCATCAAAATAATTTATGTTCTATATAGTTCAGATGATATCTCACAACTGCAACTGTGCCTTAGTCACTGCTTGTAAAGTTTACAGAAAAAAAAAAAAAAGCAAAGTAGAACACAGTGCAGCACAGTATATGGAATATTGACATATTTCAGGGATGTTAAAGGGTCAAATCAGTCTGGTACAGTTCATATTTTTGGTAGAAAAAATAAGTTCTATTTAAGCTATATTATTTGATAATTTTTTTCCTTTCAATAAATTGTTCTTTTGAAAAATGCACTGGGCTATCTCTGTGCTCTGTGTGAATTGATGGATAAATAAGCTCTTTTCAGCATCAGAATAATTAATGTTTTGCCATTTAAAATACAGTGTTTTCTTTCAAAATGTGAAAGTAGAAAGTAAATAGACAGTAATTAGTGGTCTCTGTAACAGTAAATGATATCTCAGTGGAATTAACATGTGTTACATATTTCTGTTAATTATTATTTATTGATTCAGGCAACTTCTACAAAATCAGAAGAAAATACAAGGAAGCCAAACAATCTTAGATTTTGGTATCTTATCTATTTATTGCTAAAGGAAATAAATCACATTTTTAATTTTCATCAAAAGGAAAGATTTTGCAACAAACCTGACCTATGGTATTGCTATGTAATATTTTGTTTTCAATTTTCATTCCTTTATGAACACTTTGAAGTGCATATTTCACTAAAATTTCATGTTGTTGCATTTGTCAGCTACAATTTAATTGGTATGCGTGAGATAATTACATTTCTTGTCACAATGGATATTGTTCCTGTCCCCCAAGATTTTTAGAAGTAAACCCTTCAATTAAAATTGGCAGATTTCCAAAATAAACTTTTAAATTTACATCTTGCTTAAAAGGTATAGGTTTCTATTCAATCATCATTTTGGTATGGAAAAGAGTACAGATTTCATACGATGTTCTCACATTAGAAACAGAAAAGTAGACTACTGAAAGTTTCCAAATATTTTTTTCATAGATCATAGAACTCCCCAAACTTTTTCTCTCTTTTGCACTTCACTAAGAATGTCAGTACAGGTAGAGGAGAATAAATGAACCTTTTAAGTCATTTATCATTTTTCCCACCCATATGAAGTTGTGCAAGCATTGTTACTTTTCAGGCAACAAATCACTGAAATTTTTGACACACTTCAAGCTAAATTGATACTGAGCTTTCAGACATATTCAGGTAGCTTTTATTAGTTCTTTTGACACTATAAGACTGAAAAGTAAATCACACGCTTCTTTTGAGTCAATGTGTTTTATTAAAAAAAAGTCACAGCTATCCCTGACAGCATATTATGTTTTGGAGCTCTGGTCTCATTGAGGCAGTTGTGCTGGAAAATAGTATGAGTGTTTAGAGGCAATAGTGACACTGGAGCTGGTGGGGGATTGCAGCACATACACCATTTCTTTCTATGCCTGACTGTCCACATTAAATAACAGGATCATTATTTTACACATTCAATTGTTAAGTGAAAAATACTTTTCTAATTGGCACATAAGCACTAAATACATGATAGTCTCCTGTCAGGGAACTAGGAGTAGGCAGTGAGACTATTTTTTTCTACTTTCATAGAAATTATGTTGAAAGGCAAAACGTATTTGTAGAACATCACTCATGTATTAACTATGAGAGGCTGACCATGACAAATGATGCACAGCATACACCATCGACCCTGGGTAAGTGTGAGAGTTTCCAGCTCTTTAAACACCAATTTTTCAATTTTTAAGTGTTAGGTTTCTAGAAAAGTGCAGGAGGACTTGTTCTTTTGACAAGCTGAGTCCTTTGCAACATCACTAGGCTCATCATTTCATCATCACTAGGCTCATCATTTCAGCTGGAGTTTTGTAATGCTTCTGCCAAATATTAAAAACAATGCTATAAATTCCTCTGTCTTCTAAATATCACATCACTGAAATAAACAACCAAATAAAAACAATAAGAAGCTCAGCCAAACTGGTGCAAAACTTAAAAACCTCCAAATCAAACTTGTACTTGCACGTGGGTGTGACCCAGTGTATTTCCTAAAATATGGCAGAAAAAAATAGTTAACGTGCAAAACATTACAAAGCAGGATGGCATAATGAAAATGCCTGAAACAATTAAATTAAAATGTCTTCTTTGTTCTGGTCTTCTAAGGCCCTGGCACTTCGAGCAGGTGGCAGTGCATGAATATATTTAAAATCGGTCTTTGTTCCTGCATTAATGTTGCCACTACTGTATTTTGTTCCATAATCACAGAGTGGAACATTTTGCACATGAATGACAATAAGAAGAAAATGGAACATATTATTTGACTACTGCAATGGTAGGAATATACATGAATTCGACAACATTGTGCTATAATGGAAGATCCTGAGGTGGCTGGTACAAGAGGGTGGTGCAATAGTAAGGTGAATCATATCCACAGTGCCTCTCTCATGGAGTAGAATAACCATGGACATTAGAGTAATTGTTTCCTTGCAAATATATTAGGGCGTAACTTTATATTTCTTAAGAATCACATATATCTGTAGATGCACTGAAAGCTGCCTTCAAAAAATCTGTAAAATCAGAGTATGCTGGTCTTAGAATGTTAAATTGATAAAAACACTAACTTTTATCTGCAGTTGATCTAAACTTCCAACATAGCAATGTACAAATTATTGTGAAATTTTATTTTGCCTTGTACACTTCTCTATGCAAATTAGTCTACATTAAGTAGTTTGATGTTTGTTGAGGATTTCTTCTACAATATTTACAAATATAATATTACAGACCCAAATATTTTGGAGGGATTATTATGCTTGTAGAATAATGTTGTAGAACTATCTTGCTAATGGTATCTTGTAATTAATTATCTGAAATCATCTTGAAAGAACTGACTGAAATTCAGGAAAGTAAACTGAATTTCAGTTTACTGCACATTCAGTTTACAGTGCATCTAAATAGCAGTACTTAATAATGCACATTCATGATGAGTCCCAATAAGATCTTTATCAGTTCTTAAGAAAAAAGTAAGAGTTTTATATTGTCATGCTGCAAAGGAGGCAATCCTCATTGCATTTATATATAAACCATAAGATGTGTGAAACAAACTCTTTGAGTTGCTGATAAGGCGTGACAAAAGAGCTTATGTAAAAATATATCAGGGAATTTGCGATTTCTTTTACTGGAACATTCAGATGATTGACAAATTCAAAACAAGTTTAAAACAAACACTTTACTAAACTGGCATTTGATTAATAACATATTTTTTTCCTGTTAGTTCTTTCATGTTATCGCTGCTTATCTCTACCCGTATAAAACTGCTCATTCTTAACACCTCTATCCTATACGAGCTGTGAGTGTACAACACCGGGGTGCTGATGCTGTATCTTTAGCAGTGATGGGTCATGGATCTGAGGGGTTCTGGGTCTCCATGCTTATTTGCAGAGTTTGTTCCTTTTGTTGTGCTTTGCTGCTTTTTAAAATTCACCGCTTGGGTCACTGCTTACACATTTTCAAATGCCTGCTTTGTGCAACTGCACAAATCTCTGTTCAATAGTTGCATGATCAAATTACTTGCGCTTTTCAGTAAAATGCCCATATTTTGTACTTAGTGTTCAGCTGTGCCAGCATAATGTTGCAAAATAATTAGAAATTGGTCTTATTTACATTATTTTAAAACACATACATTTCAAGATAAGCTAGTATTAATTATATCCTAATTTTATTTTAATTTTTAATTTATAAGCATGACAAATCTTGGATTTGATCACAGCCAGAACTCCCTGTCTGATTTTGAGCATGACATTTAAAGAGAGGTGTGAGTTTAGCACAGAAAATCCAGAAAAGAACAATGGAAATGACTGGAGGATCAGGAAACTTGACTTAGGAGGAAACTTGTGGAAAACTGGGATTGTTTAGCCCAGGATTTTATTTTTTTACCTTTGCACTATGTCTCTGAGTGTTATTAAGCATGGGCAGGGGACTTGCTGTCACCAAGCCTGGCACTCCAGCACCTTGGAGCCATAGGTAGTGCTGCAGAAAGCACCCTGCACCTGGGCAGCAGCCCAAAGAGGGGGCTCACAGGATTTATAGCAGAGATCAAGATTATAGTCTAAAGTCTATTCTTCACACAAATGCTAAAATATGTGTGTGACACCTTGGCCAGAGGACAAAATCGTGAAAGTTAGGGGAATGCTGGAAGATCCTGAAATCCCAAATGTTCTGAGATTTCCTTCGTGGTTTGGCTGAAATCACCATAACCATGTGCTTGAACTCTCCTTTCTACACTGAAGTTAAATCTGGTGTTGAAAAACAGAAGCTGAAAATAGACCTTTTGTGAAGAAAATTGTTTTCAGTAAATGAGCTACAGAACTCTTGTGCACTTGCACAGTAGCCCTCAGACTGAATATTGTTGATTTCTCTCTTACTTGGAGGGGTATTCTGTTCAAAAGAAGCTTAGCAGAAAGAAGGCCACATAAGAGATACTAACAAGGCCTTTGCTTATGAGTATTTCTTTCATATTTTCTTGTGTATAAAAACCCACGACTATTCTCATCTTGTTCATATTATCTTGACATTAAATAACCTACTCTGTTCTTGCTTGGTATGATACTGTGCTATAAACCTCTGCTTTGTTCTGTGTGTGCACCCATGCACATGGACATCTAGTGTGATGGGTTTTTGTTTAAATAAGCTAAATAAGCTAAATAAGCATTAGGATTTACAATTTTTCTAGCAATTAGAAACATGCATTCTGTGTCTGGGCTGAGGAATCACCACCAATGGGGTGTATGATCCTTAATTTTCAAGTTGTTTGTAAGGACAGGGTAAGAAACCCCTTCCCAGCATAAAAATTATTATCATTATTCATGATGAGCAAGTGTTTCTATATGTGTCTTCTTACAATTCAATGTTCATAGTGCACAGACTTCCATGCACACATGTAAGAGTAAAACTTGATTTATAATCTTTAAGCTATGATCTAAATTAGTCTTGGAGTCAGCTACACCATTCTTTTTTCTGTGGGAAATGGCTGAGTCATTTTTAAAGAAGACAGTTTGAGAATATTGTCTTTCTGTACATCACCTGGACATCTATTTCTTTTCAGAAAATTTGAAAATGTTTTTTTACATGCCACTAAATCACACAAACTTTCTCTTTTTACTAATTTTTCCTATCCAAAACATTGGGATAGGAGAGATTGAGTTGACATTATACTCTTGCGTAGATCCAATATTATTTTTCAAGAGATTGAGATAAAAAGAATGGGGTTTATAGTCTGTCTCATACAGGAGAAGCACGTTGGATGGGAAAGGCTAGATCTTGGCCTGCAACTTCTATGTCTGTTAGAAACTACTCACAGATCTTTGTTGGGTGCGTATGAACACCTCACTGTCGGCAGTTGTTGGACTGACCTGTACTCTACTTCTACCAAAGCAATATGAAGCTTTCGAGAATTGAGAATTTGTTTAGTTTTAATCATGGAATCATAGAATGGTTTGGATTGGAAGGGACCTCGAAAATCATCTGGTTCCAACACCCCTGCCATGGGTAGGGACACCTTCCACTAGACCAAGTTGCTCAAAGCTCCATCCAACCTGACCTTGAACACTTTTGCACAGTTTGCAATACTAAACTGAAGTTTTTGTCTTAGAAATTATTTCAGTAAATGGAAATGTAATTGTCCCAGTAACAAAACCTGTGTAACTAATAAATATATTCTGATCTTGCTTCCCGAGAGAGGGTTTTAAAAGCCTTTGCAATGTAAATGTAAAAAAAAATACGTCACCTACTAGGAATATAAATATTTTCCCTTCTTCCACTCTATGCTAGAAAATCTGACACTAAGAGGTGGAATGCTATTATTGCCTCAATAGCAATTATCCTACACTCATTTTTAATGCAAACTTTTCTGCAGATTTTATTCCTTTATGATTTTCCGCTTTTGTTCATCAGTGGATTTCATCTCAGCAGTATTACAATTATTTCTGAACTTCCTCTTCAGATGACCAGAGAGGATTTCTTTATTTGTTTATTTGGTTTTCCCTTTTGGCTATTTTATATTCTATGTTTCTTTAATTATTTTTAAGAAAGACTCATGTTTGAAAGCAAGGTCTACATCAAGTGTAGTAAGTACATTTTTATATACTATCTTATGCCCTCTCTTGGCAGTAAAAGACAATTCTGGATTGCTTTAGCAAGAACTATAAAAATATAAATTGCTAAGATCTGATTTGATCTTATTGCCTGATTTGAGTTCTAACAGTTAAATCTAGAATATATAGCTGCTGAAGCTTATTAATACAGAGTAACTTAGATATTCAGAAGGATCCCATTGTACTCTTTTCCTCTCAGTTAATGTAAGATGAATGAGAAAAAGCTCAAGAGGACATTTAAATAAGGTTCTGCTTTTGAAATTTTTGCCTTCATTTAAGTTTTTAGAACTCCTTTAGAATGGTATCATCTTATGGTGTCTCATCCCCCTTTTTTATTGTTTGTAAGGGATTACCAAGAATGAAGTATATAATTGTATTTCATATGAGTTGCAGTTTTAAAAGAAAATCATT
Organism: Cephalopterus ornatus; assembly: GCA_013396775.1. Taxonomy (NCBI): domain Eukaryota; kingdom Metazoa; phylum Chordata; class Aves; order Passeriformes; family Cotingidae; genus Cephalopterus; species Cephalopterus ornatus. The sequence goes on from VZRE01011017.1 coordinate 11,297, forward strand.
ATATAAAGAAATTTGAAGCTATTGTTTTTTTCCTTTGATCCTTAAAAATCTGATTAAAATGTAATAAAAATTTCAAATCATATCTCTGTGATGTCACAAGGGACAGGTATATTTATACCAAGAGTAACATTCTGTATTTTTGCATTACTTTTGCAAAATTATTGCAGTTTATGCTGCAATATAGCAAAGTAGAGAAAACTACATTTTTTTCCTTTATTAACTGTTTGATATTACATCCTGATCCAGCCAGTCATGTGTGTATTCGCTGCACATGAGTAGCCTTCAGCAAAAGGAATTTGGAATAACACATAAAGAGGATAAGAATATTTATATATTTCACCTACTGTATATAGTATCTGTGCTAGTAATGATATTTATTTCATAAATGGACATTCTTTTAATTTAAATAAACTGCCTAAAGCCAGTCAATTTTTTAGTAGAAGTGTCTTGTCAGTAATAATCTGATTGATTTTAACATGAGAAGATAGTCTCTGCAGAAAGCTCAAGATGTTAGACGAATTTCATGGTCCAATAAACATAAATTTGACAGATGGAACTTGCTGGCAAGGGATCTTTTCAATCTTATGATTCAAAATAGATCAGACATTTGTGTAGTTGGTATCTTCAGACCATCTACCTGGAATGGATTGACAAACACAATGAAATCCCATGAATTGTTTACCAGCTGTAGTCAATTATATGGTTTGGGTATTCTTGGCTATGTGTGGATAGTGCAGCCAGCAGGCAGAATTGCATGCAACTAATCTAATACTACTCATCTCACAGATCACATCGAATGATTCCAGTATCAGGCTCACAGCTTCAGCAGAGCTGCCCCATATTTTTCACAAATATTACTTCTAAAGACTTTGATGATAAAGAACCTATCAGACCTCCAGGCCTTCTTAAGAAGAGAGAAGCAGATTGATAGTGGGCACTCAAATCATTTCGTGATCTTTCCACTATCTTCTTTAGATAAACCTAACTTTCACCGTAATAATTGTCCAGTGAGCTTCAAATTAAGTGAATGACTGAAGATTTAACAGGTATGATAAAGCTGCAGGTTAAAATTTAAATTCTGTAATTACTTCTGTGGTTACTGAAATTTTTGTATAAGGAGAGACTGTATGATTTAACTTCATCCTGAGGAAAGTTGTTGTCACAAAATCACAGAATCACCAAATATGCTGAGTTGGAAAGGACCCAAAAGGATCATTGACTCCAACTCCTGGCCCTGCACAGGACCCTCACCAAGAGTCATACCATGTGCCCAAGAGTACTGTCCAAATGTTTCTTGAACTCTGTGAGGCTTGACTGTGACAGAAGTACTGTGACCACTTCTCTAGGAACCTATTCCAGTGCCCAACCACCCTCGTCAGTACACAAAGAGCCAATAGTGATAATATAAAGCATTTCTTTTAAACATTTCTACATCATATTTCTACAGATCAGTTACCTGGTATCACATAACATATTTTGTTTGCACCAAAGCAGTCTTTTGTAAGCGAGCAATCAGAATCACAGAAAAACTTCAGCATCCTCCAAGTCACTCAGAAAACTGCATGTTACCAGCAATAAGATGGCAGCAAGTACTTTAACTTGACCATGCTAATTCACACAAAGAGCCAGCATTTGTACCTCAGAAGAAGAAAAACAGACTTGACACAGGAGTGTTTGGGTAGCAGAGCATTCTTCGCTACTAGAGTTTATGGTATCTTAGTTATATCTCATTCTGACACTTTAATTAGAAACTTATACTTAATGCTTTTATCTTTTCTGTTCTGTGATAAATGCAAGTAGTACTTCAGTTGAGGTTTCCAAATGTATTCAGACACTTCAAGATGCAGACAAAACTGTAGAAGCTCATAGAAACTAACCGCAAATTTAATAGCCAGGTGCTTTTGAAAGTCTTATTGGGTGGATATTTGAATATTCAGTAGCCCACTCTCAAAAAAATCTGAGCAGTATAGGCTCTAGAAGAAAAATAAGGATATTTATTTAATCTTTTAAAATAAATTTTAAATTTAATATCCCTTGAAAATTTATTTTGTTGTTTATGTCTCTGATTCAGACTGCTTTGCTGTTTATGTAGCAGTACAGTGAGGATCTTTATATGCATTAATGCAATTCAATGCAATTTATTTTTCATAGTGGCTTTTGTGTCATATACTCTGAAACAATCATTTTTCTGAATGATAGACCATATGACATTGAACAATGAACAACTGAACAGTAGAAAAGAAAACATGTTTTATTTTTGGAGTAGATAATTTGTGACATTTTGGGAGAAAAAAGTAGCTGTGGTGGGTTGACCTTGAGTGGGTGCCAGGTGCCCACCAAAGCTACTCTATGCTCCTCAGCTCAGGACAGGGGAGAGGAAAGATAACAAAAGGCTCATGGGTTGAGATAAGGGCAGGGAGAGTTCACTCACCAGTTACTGCCACAGACAAAACTGATTTGACTTGGGGAAATGAGTTTAATTTATGAACAATCAAATAAGAGGAAGATACTGAGAAATAAAACCAAATCTTAAAAGCACCTTCCGCCTCCCTTGTTCCCAGCCTTAAATTTGTGCTGTAATTGTCTACCACCTCCTGGTGCAGCAGCACAGAGGCATGAGTAACGGAGGTTCTGGTCATTTCATCACAGGTTGTCTCTCCTGCTCCTTCCTCCTCAGGAAAAGAACTTCTCACACTCTTCCCCTGTTTCATCATGGAGTTCCTTCCATGAAAGACAGTCCTCCATGAACTTACTCAAAGTGAGTCCCTCCCACAATTTGCAGTCCTTCATGCATTGCTCCAGTGTTGTCCCTTCCATGGGGTGCAGTCCTTCAAGAACAGACTGTTCCAGTGTGTGTCCCCCACAGGGTCACAAGTCCTGACAGCAAACCTGCTCCAGCATAGGCTCCTCTTTCCATAGGGCCATAGGTTCTGCCAGGACCCTGTTCTAGTGCTGGCTTCCCACAGCGTCAAAGCCTCCTTTGAGCATTCACCTGCTCCACCATGGACCTCCATGGGCTGCAGGAGGACAGCCTGCCTCACCATGGTCTGCACCTTGGGCATCAAGGGAATCTCTGCTTTGGCACCTGGAGCACGTCCTCTCCTTGCTTCTTCACTGACCTTGGTGCCTGGAGAGTTGTTCCTACCACATATTCTCACTCCTTTCTTCTTTGGCAGCAATTGCCTCTCTGCTGTAACTTTTTTGCTTGTTTGACTCAGTTATTCTAGAGGCGATACCATCATGGTCTCAGCCTTGCCCACTGGCACGTCAGTCTTGGAGCCATCTGGCATTGGCTCTGTTGGACATGGGGGAAGCTTCAGGCAGCTTCTCATAGAAGATACTCCTGTAACCTGCCTGATGCCGAAATCTGGCCACACATGACCAGCACAGTAGTATACTGTATGTCTAGTGTAATGGAAAAGTTTTTGACGATGTTCTCAATACAAAGTGAAAAAAAGAAATAAGAAATATTTAGTAAGATATGAGTATGAAAACCATGAAATAGATTTAGTTATAATGGATGCATATAACTATAAGACTATAAAATTCACTGATCATGAAGTTAAATTCTCCTTGTTCTAGAAAAGTAGTTTAAAAGTTTGGTGATTCATAGAGAGTAGTTTGTCTTTTTGTGGGCAATTAAGTGAAATTTCCTGGCAATATTAAGAGTACATCTGGTGGACGTATTTTCAACAAAATAACCTCAATTGGATAATAATTTTGGGGGTCATATCATTGATGAGGAAGTATCTTTCTATGAAGGGGTTCCTATGGGTAAGGGTGAACTGTTGGTGAATATGAAAGAGATTTAAAATAAATCCTTGAAAGCAGTGATGGATTTTCAAGTTCCCTAGTATAGTCAGTGCAGTATGTTCTACATTGATTATCTGATTACAGCACTACTGAATGCCATAGAGGGATTTTCTCTCAGTCTCCTCATGAGTTGTTCCATTCTGTTTAAGATACCCACTACTTCTTTGCATCAGATTGCTGTGATCAATAGGTTTAAAATAATCTCGCAGAGAAAGATCTTGAACTAGAAAATATCACACCTACCACTACTGCTCTAAACCATTTAAAATAGATTTTTTTTTCAGCTTTTTTGTGAAAAATAGCAAGCAAATTTAGGGTTTCTTTTTGGTTGTCGTTGTTCCTTTTGCAGTTTTAATCACAGTGGTGAGAGATTTTAATAACATCTTATTTCAATAAAGTAGAAATGTTATCTTCTGAAAGCTCACATTTACAGCCCCTTAATACATAGAAAAGTTCAACCAGTCTCAAAAAACAATGGCTATTAGAAGTATTTAATTTATTATTAAATCTGGGTGTTCTGTAGTCTCTGACATTTCGTGTAGTGTGAAATTGTGCTTTCCAGGTTTCAAGAGCTGGAATATCTAGAGTCCAATAGACATATTCTCTCCTCTCTTTGCTGCTTTGTTTCTATCTCAGATAAGAATTTCTGACTGTTCTTCCTTCTCCTAAAATCAGTGAGAGGAAAAGAGAGAACTGAAAACACACTTCTTTTCAGACAAATGGGGAAACCTGGTACAAGTATTCAAAAATAAAAATTTTGCCTGGCTTCATCTCTTATGAGACTAGGTATGTTTAACTCTTCAGGTTCTCAAGAAAAAGAAAGGAATGACATCTTTGTCTATCGTTATATTAAAATAGAAAAACCATGTGTATGAATCTTTCAAAATGCTACCTTCCCAAGGAGAAGTTTGACCACCTAGTTTCTGAGATTTGCAGATGTCAAATTGTATTTTTTTGCGTCCCAAGACCGTTAAAGAAACTTCCCCAGAGTGATAGGCTGCTGAGAAGACTTTATTAATGACATAAAACTTGTTAATTGCAGCTGAAACATGAAAAGGATGCCTGCATTACAGTGTGGCTTCCAAATTTTGCTAAGCCTATCTAGGACTGTGTTTGACTTGTGTTCACAACCTACAAAATTATTATATTCCACATATCCCAACATATGTTTGAGATACAAAATGGCTGACCAGAAAAAAATGGCTGGAGATAACTGTTGTAAAACAGATGCTCTGATAAAGCTCATCCCAAAGCCTGATGGGATGACACTGCCTCCACTGACTGAAAGCGTATATTATTACAGGTATAAGGAAAAACTTCCATGAGAGCAGCCCAGAAGTTCAGCAGTTTGCCCAGAGAGCAGTTGGTGCAGCCTTCATCCTCAGAGATTTCCAAGACCCAACTTAACCCTATTGCCACCACTGCTTTGAAAAGGAATTGCACTGAAGACCTCCTGAAGTCCCTTCCAGCCTGAATTGTCCTTTTGAGTGTCAAGCCTGTTTGCACTTTGCATTGGCACAAATTACTCAATAGATTCTGGATTCCCGGCATTTTGGTCTTGTTGCACAGACAGCCAAATACAGTTTGTTTAAAAAAAAATAAAATTGTAATTCATGGGATTTTGAATGGGATAATGCTCAGTGTCTGAAGTCAGTCTACTGCCTATTCTATGCAGAGATTACCTGGGGAATTACCAGTCAACAGTCAGATTGGGTGTGCACAGTGCCACAAGCCCTTAAAAACTGGCTGCATTATGGATGCAATGTTTAAAAATCTTGGCTTTCATCCTTATGTCACAACTACATATATGTTGCCACAGTGTTTGTGAAGAATGCCTCTTTAGTTTCAAGTAGCTAGGATGCACACCTTAGTAATATATCTTGGAGTTGAAAGTCTATATGCTTTCAGTAGAGGTCATTGCAATATGAGATGTTTAGGCTTGAAAGTATCAGCTCTGAAAAGCAAGGCGATCTTTTTCAGAATGCAAGAGTTTACATCCTCTCTAACAGGGATTAAGAGCACATCCTTCGTAAACAGTTTTGATCTGAGAAACCCTATTTATCCTGAGAAGAAAAAATTTTTGAGATATTTTAATACTTTATTCATATATAACAATGCAGTATATTATATAATCAAAATTATTTAGAGATATTTATCAGGAAAAGAAAATCAAGATGATAAATTTTATATTGGTGACAAGAAGATAAGACTGTCAAGCTTAATCAGCAAAGACACATTTTATCTCTCTACATGTCCACTCTCAGAACTAAAGGATGGTGAAACAGACTGTGGTATAGATTATGTTTGACCTGACTGGCATGAAGAAAGCTGTGATGAGGAAAATGCAATTTTAGATCACCATTTAATACAAATCCTTAAACAAGGAAGATTAAAATAACACTTCCTTGCTAATTTCGAAGTTATATGGCTAACTGCATTATTTTAAACAACCTGTTGGATAACTGTAATCTTTGGGACTATGGACTCTCGAAGTACCATATGTAGCTAAAGACAGGCTAATCAAATGCATTTTTAAGCTCAGTTCATCCTTCTCTATACAATTGAATATAGGGTGTGAAGGTTATTGTAGAAAATATTATATGCTTACACAGTAGAAACAGTTGATTAACACTCTTCACAACTATATACATCACATATATTACTTCAAAACCAAATCCTAAGAGACTTTTAGTCATAGCCTTTTATATTAGTAAAATAAGATAATTAATAGATTTTGGAAATCTTTCATAAATATACGTGAACTTTTTCTTATTTTAAATTTCCAAGTCATCTAATTTATACAGTTATTTCTGAATTATTTCTGTCACTCTGCACTTTATATCTTATTTAATATAACATACTCTGTTGGTTAGCATTACACCCACATTACTCATATTAGAATACCACTCTCATACTGGATAGATTTATTTGTCCTGCTTTATATATGTGTATATGTGAGCCATTCACCCTTGATTCTTATTATAACAGTGGAGACAAGTCAGCACTTTTAGGGTGACGGTCATCTTGATCCATTTTCAATGACTGCTTTTAGTATGAGATGTATTACACCCAAAAAGTACTCCTTTGTCCTATCAGATTTAAGCATGCAAAAGATGACTGGCTGAGATATAGATGATCTCACTGTTTAAATGTTGATATTTGATAAGATGTTTCACTCCCCCAAGCCCCAGCTGTACATACATGAACTATTTCCAACAATCAGGAGGTTAACTTGCAGTCCAGTAACGTGTTTGTCATTCAAAGTAAAAAGTGAGTAAATTACCTATAGATAAATAATCCAATTAAATAAACTCCTGCTATTTATCAAATAATGTACAAATATTTTTGTCCTGTAAAATAGCACACAAATATTTAACTACAAAATTTATGTAATGCTGAAAGTGCTTATATCCTTCCAGTAGAGGGAGTTTAGGAATGTATAGGACATTCCCAGATTTATTTTTAATTATATTCATCCTAACCCTAATGGTGCAAGTATCCTGAAAAGTCCCTCTTGATACTTGATTCTCTTTCATTTTTACTTCATTATTAACAGACATTTTACAAAAATAATTATCTTATTTCCATTCATGAGGTCGATCTCTTCTTTCTTATGTGAAAATATCCCACTACATATCTATTTCACTTTTATGAACAAGACCCGTACTTAATGTAGGAAGGTCTATGTCAGCTTTAGCAACTAACAGAACATTTAAACAAGCCTGTCAGAAACTTAATTAATTTCTGTTTGAATGCCTCCATTAAAATGATTGATGAAATCTTTGATGAAACAATAAACACTTCCATGTAGGTGCCAAACCAAAATGTTTGCTTGACAGATGCAGTAGATCATGTTCCAGGCCTCCTTCTTTTTTTTCCTTTTGAGAAGAGCTAGTTAACATTTCCATCATCTAGAAATTAGGAACTTTGAGGACCTTTGACCAGCATCAGCACTAACCACTGACCTTGCCAACACTGTGGCTAAATTTGTGAAGCTGTCTATAGAACACCTCAGTCAGCTTTGCAGAAAACGTCCATCTCCACCTCTGCATTGAAAATAGGTTGTAAGGTAAATGATTCATTGCACTCAACTTTATATCTGAACTGGGCACTGTAGTACCTACAATTGTATGTACTTTGCTCACTTAAGTGATATAATTTAAATGAAAAAACCCCACCACAAACAAAATCTTCAGCACTGGACCACAAGTCCAATTTTATCTCATATATACCACATTTCCTGAAGAAGTATGCTTGGTCAGCAAGCTGTAGTCTTTAGGTTTTGTAGTATCAAAGGAAACTTTAAATCTGAGCCCTGCTGTGGAATGGTATTGTGGGTTTACTGTGGTTTGATAGTTCCGCTGGGTAGGATTTTGAGCCTTAGAAGAATACTTCTAACTTAAAATTAAATTTATTTATAGATAAAAGCCTCAAACAAAAAAAGTCATACAATCATAATGTTTTCTTCTGACTCAGTAGTCTGAGGTGTTATTCTGAGATGCAGATCAGAGACTCCCTGGGTGAAGCTGTCTCAAAGCTCCCCTTGCAAAAAGGGTCTCTGCTCAGTGCCTTTGGTCATTTCCTGAACCAAGGGTAGTCAAGCATGACAGGTGTGGGCAGGGTGGAACAAGGGGAAGCAGTGGCTTGGCTTGTCACCCACTGCACTTACTGGCACCTTCTGCAGCCCTGTGGAAGCAGATATGGAAATTGCATAAGTGTCCAGAGAAATGAGCTATGCTTTAGCTCTGACAATTCCACAAGCCATGTCTTGTGTCACATGGCAGATTTGGGGATACAAATGAAGCTTAAATCCATCCTATGGATTAGTTTATAAAAGAAACCTTTGTTATAGTGGGAAAAAAATCTTTCTGGTAACAAGACTGTACTTTGACCATGATTACCTATTATGGTAAATACTGTGGTATGAGATTTGCATTGGGTTATTGAGTGGGATTGAATTCCACTACAAGGTGAAAAATATAGCTTCTTTTCTTTCTGTAGAAATTACAGCCCAAAAGGTTACTAACGCAGAGTGAATAGAACCAAAACGTATGAGACAAGATATAGTCCAAAAGAAAAGATACATTTCAGAAGCATGCCATTGTACTACAGAGGGATATAATATTAGTATGGATACAGCTGGTATTGCACTTCCTGCCACCACAGAGAAAATTTATACTTCAGGGATTTTTCAAAGACAAATGGCAAGAACATGTAAATAAAATATAAACTATTTAACTCTCTACTGGATTTTTTCCTTGGTAGGTCTTGTAATTTTCTTCAACAAAAAGACATCACACAAGAAATTTATGTTTTCCAGAGTTTTGTTTGTTTCTTTCTTTCATATTTGCTATGTAATTTAAAATGGTGGTAACTTCTTTCTTTGGTATTGGTCTCAAAGGGGGTTTTTTGGAAGTAGAAAAATTTGCAACACAACATGCTAGAAGGGCCTTGCACCAGGAGTCTTTTTGAGCTTTTCTCATGCTGTAGAAAGAGGATAGCGGGAAGATTAATACAGGTGAAACATCCATGCTGTAAAGGATGTGAGAAATCTGGCTTCTACAGGTTCCTATGATCCTACAATGCTTTTCTGCTGAGTGAGGACCATCAGCCCTTCCTCTAACTGTTAAAAAATTGAAGAAATCCCTCTCTGTTCTTCCCTCTCATCCTGGATGCTAACAGAATAGTGGCACAGGCTCTACGCTGGTGTGTGCTTGCCTGGTAGGCAGCAATGTTTGTGGGCTTTTCCCAGGAAGGAACGCTTCCTCTGCCTGCATGCACAGTGAGTGCTCAGGGCCTCCCAGGCAGGCAGCGGAGGGGAAATGACAGGATCCAGGTCAGTTTGAGGACTGACCTGAGAGTTTGCAGGAACAGCAGCAAAAGCTGACATGTCCAAGTAACCACAAAGGCTGGGGACATGTTTGTCTGACAGTTTTCTTCCCATTTAATTCACGTTTAGACAATTATCCTCACAACTGGAAGGGGCAAAAAATATGTTTTGAAATCAAAGCCTGACCTTTGCAGAGGTGATGACATTTGCCAAGGGGAAGATGCCTTTTTCTTAACATATGAGCATTTTTCAAGCCTTGATTACAGTGAACCTTATATTGTCCACAGTTTGTAGGGGAGAGAAAGAGAAAGGAAAGTAAGGGGGGAAGCAAGTACACTTTTAAGTATGCACACAGATTTGACGTCAAGTGCTACATCTATAGCTGCATTTAGAAATTAAAATTGGAGAGGGTCTCTGAAGTCATTAAGATAAATCTGCTCCTGTCACACACATTTTACTGCATGTTAGCACAGTAACATCTTGGTTACAAATAAGCAGTAGCACATTTACATGCACTAACTCTGTTGATCAGAGGTGTATATTATACATTCTTCTCATCATGTATCTATTGACTAATGCAGATGCACTGTGATGTAGAACTTTACTAAAGGTTTATTTTTCAAATAAAATTATTATTCATTAAATCTCCAAATTGGTAGAAAAGCACCAAATGAATAAAGACATACCTGTGAAAATATCATTTCTTCAGATGATGTAAACAAATGGAAGTCTATTAAAGCCAAAGGGTCCAAGCTGATATTCACCAATGTACACCTCAAACAATATCCTTGAAATTTTTAGTGGGATTGGGTTAGGATTCTGGAGAAGGACAGCTTTGCTGGGTTCTTAACATTTCAGTGCAGGTGGATGTATCTCAATTTTCTTTCTTTCTGTTATTGAAGTGCTGTCCTCTCTGCAGTCTTTCAAACTGTTGAAAAAGAATCAGAGCTGAATGAAAGCAGATACTGAGTAAAGCTGGGAAGTCTGAGCAAAGCTTGTTCATGGAGGGAAGCAAGGATCCCTGCCAATTACCATCCTGAATTGTAAACATGCTGGAAATTCTCAGAATTCTGTCCTGTTCCTTTCCTTCTGTAATGTCAAAGGTCGGGGGTGGCTACATTTTCCTGAGTCTTTCTATAGCCTCTGTTCCTGGAGGCAAACATGCATCATAGTTCTTTGCTTCATCACAGAGCAAGGTTGTGGATATTCAAACAGGATATTTGGGGAATTGTTAAAGTCCCATTATCTCTTCATTTGCTGTCAGAAAATACAGCAGCAGTATATGTCCTGCCCTACTCTTCATCTTTGTGCTCAAGACCTGCTTTTGTTTAAAATGCAGAGACCCACCTCCATCATCCTTGACTTCATAATTTCTTAACATTTTGTCTTGCTTTCTCATTTTAATTCTTTAAAGTTGCTCTCTTCCTGTCCAGCATTTTGGTATTTGAATGTTTGTCTTAACACAAAATTACTGACACACTTTTTTACAACCTTCCTTGAAAAAAGAATCATATGAATATAATATCTGACCATTGTTTTCCTGAACCTAGATGAGTTTCAGTTGGTAAAACACATATAAATATGATGACAGTTGAAATGATATGGAAATATTAATACTTTTATTTCATAGTTAGACACTTTTGTGAAAAAAATATATGAATATGCATATAGCAGATAATTTACTATTTATCATCACTGTGACAGTCACAGTTCTTTTTACAGAAGCATTTCCACAGTTCCTTGTTTTGCAGCTTCTAGATGCTAATTATACAAATGAAGTGAATAATTTAGTAAAACAAGCTGAATATTCAAGTAAAAGAAATAAAAATTCTTTTTCTCATAGAGAGATGTATTAACTTTTGTATTACTTTTCCATAAGAAAAGATGTAAACATATATTACTGCAGGCACTGAAAATAGGCATTGCACAATGGTAGAAAAAGCATTAAAAGGAAAAATAAAATCTTTCCTTTTTGAAAAGAGCTCATAAGGACTGGACAGAGTCTCTTCCTCATCTATATTGCTTATTATTTCCCTCCTACAGTCAGTGGGATGAAGGAAAAGTGAGTTATGTAAAGCTTCCAGTAATTAAGTTGTCTTGAACTGGTGAGCTAGTACATCAAAAGATAAAATGACCGCAAACTATAATGAATTCCACTCCAAACTACTTTCATTACATTCACAATTCAGAGCAAGAATCTTCTTAAATTAAAACATATTTGCTTGAATAAATTTAATTAGTGTTCACACATTATGTTATTGGTCTTTTTCAGAACTTTCATGTATTACTCTGTAGTCCTTTAATTTTGTTGTTAGGGTGTGCTGGTTTTTTTTAAAATCTCTACTGTCCAAAAGATTTCCAGCCTTTGATGTTGCATTTATGAAGAATGGCCACTAGAGTGCTGCAAGTATCCATTGAAGCTGCAGTGGTGTACAGTTACCACCAGTATTTCAGTTTCAGATATATTTTTAATATGTATTTACAATACATCTGTTTTTTTAAAAAGTAGATTTTGGTAATAAGTATATACCTAAATAGCTTTAAAATGTCTACATGTATAAGTTAGGTCAGATCTGATAATTTTGTATCTATGGAAAAGAAGAGTATGACTGCTTACTAAGTAGTCTACAGTTGCATAATGGTTTAGAGGATTCACAGTTACATTATATGTCATTGTCTTTTAAAGGGTTACCAAGTAAACACTGTTAAGTGCCCATTTTCTTGTTCAAGCTGTCTGTACCATTATTGATAAATCTATAATTTGAATGCTTTTTATAACTAACTAGTTATCCTCAAGTCTAATGTCCATTTCTGAATTAACACCAACAGATGATACAGACTTGTTTCGGAAAATTGTTTGAGTGCTAATATGAAAATCATCATACAGATCTCAGTCCTTACTCAAAGTTTTGGACAAATGTGTCAAACAGAATCAGTCCAAGAAGGAGTCACAAATTTCTGTGCCAAAATGGATATACTTATCTTCCCTGAGATAAGCCCTGAATCCAGTAAGAGCCACTCACCCCTGACTTAACATAGAATCATAGAATGGTTTGGGTCGCAAGGAACTTTAAAGATCTTCTAGTTCCAAAGCCCCTGCCACGTGCAGGGACACTTTCCACTAGGCCCGGTTGCACTACTTGCCCTCGTAAAACAGTCCACCTCCAGCTTTCCTGGAAGTGCTCTTTAAGTACTGAAAGGCTACTATAGGTCTCTCTTCTCCAGGCTGAATAACCCCAGCTCTCTCAGCTCATCTTCACTGGGGAGGTTCTCCAGCCCTCTGATCTTTGTGGCCTCCTCTGGACCTGTTCCAACAGGTCCATGTCCTGCTTATGTTGAGGACTCCAGAGCTGGATGCAGTGCTCCAGGTGGGGTCTCAAGAGAGCAGAGGGGCAGAATCACCTCCCTTGACCTGCTGACCACACTGCTTTTGATGCAGTCTGGGACACAGTAGGCCTTCTGGGCTGCAAGCACACTTTGCTGGGTCATGTCGAGTTTCTCATTAATCAACACCCCCACATCCTTCTCCTCAGGTCTGTTCTCAATCCATTCTCTACCCAGCCTGTAATTGTGCATGGGGTTGCCCTGACCCATGTGCAGGCCAGTGCACTTGTCCTTGCAGAACTTCATGAGGTTTCCATGGGCATTTAGCACCATCCTTGTTCCCCCCGTCAGTGATTAGTTCTTTTTACAGCAGCAGTTGTAAGAGTAGAAGCCTGACTCAGAGAGATGATAGGAGACCCTCTGCTAGAGCCTATTAACTGCTGAGGAGAAGCCAAGTGCCATCTCATGTTTCAGTGGTTTTAAGGTTGACCTTGGCCCTATATAGAGCAGCAAAGGCTGTCTTGGTCAGACTAGTTCATAACCAGAAGTCAGTGGATGGGACTGAAGTAAAAAAAAAAGGCAGGAAAAAGCTGCTTAAGATACTACAATTCCGACTGTCTGGTTTAACTTATTCTAAAAGAAAAATAAAAACATGACTTTAAAGCTAGCCAAAGACAAGGACAAAATATAATAATACTCAAAGGCTAGGAAGGGAAAGATTAAAGTCGGGAAGTCTTGTCAGAAAGAAACTGATACTGGGGTGAAGATGAAAACTGAGCAGTTCCAGGCTGCTCTGAGGAATATGTCAGGACACAGCACAGGAAAGGGGACAACTACTGGGACAAATAGATTAGAAATGCAGTAACAGGTAAAGAATTGGACAAGCTGGCATTGCAAAGCACTGTTACAAGAGAAAGCTTAAAAAAATCCTTGTAAGACCCTGAAAGATGAGGATGACTGAGGTCACTGTAACTATGACGACCAGCAAAATGGACAGAGGAAAAGAACAGGCAAAGAAAACCGAAACCAGAATGATTTGACATACACACATGCTCCTTCTGATCACTCAGGGGAAAAGGAGAACAGAATGAAGGCAAAAAAGCACTTCAGTGATAAGCAGAGAAGGGCAGGGTTGCTTTTGCCTTCCTCCTTTGGTTTGTATTAAATTCCTTTCCAGTTCACACCCTCCGTTCTAAATTGGCAGTGTCAAACTCTGCTGTAAAGTTAATGAAGGATGTAGTTTTAAAGTGTTTGATGTTTAATACATCTTTTAAATGTCGCCATGTGACAGGAATTTCTAATCATATCGCTAAGTCTTTTATCGACCTTAAATTTTTTTCCATTTTTATACTGATCTTGCATGGTAAACTCAAAGACCAAGTATAGAAACATCTGAAAATCTCCAGATATCAGCCTATCACAAACACATGGATTAATAAGGATTTACCTAATCACCAATGTGGAATTCATCAATGTAAACCAATGAGAACAGGCTGGCTCAGAAAGTATAACCAGTATGTCAAATTCTTCTTTCATTCAAGTGCACGCCAGCTCGTTGACTGACGTCATACTACCAATTTATCTTTTGAGAAATTTGTATTTTAAGAAGTTTCATATTTTAATGGAGATTTTAATCATTGGTGATTATGATGAGTAGGGGAAAGTGAAATAGAAACACTCTATGTCCTAAGGAAGGAGCGGAGGGATCCTGTTGTGACATAGAGACAGGGAGCTCTTCACAGCCACATAAACATCTATGCAATCAAAGACATCTTGTCTGGGAAAAACATAAATGGTCTGTGGAAGGACTGGAGCTCTGTGGGAACTCATTTTACAGAAGATCTTTACAACAAGTTTAAGACAGAAGTTATGTAATTATAATTGTTAAATACTTTGTTATTCGTTCGTATATAATCGGTTTAAGCTCTGTTAATGTTGTTGTTCCTTATAAGGTCACAATCTCTCTCAGTTACCATGTATGTCTGTTTACCTTCCCCGTTTCAAATTTGGAAAAAGCCTCCCTTTTCTCCACCTATCCTTCCCAGGTTTGTAAACAAGTAACTCCCAGTCTTACCTTATTTGGTAAGCTCCGCTTTTTTTCCAGACCCTTCCACGGCAAACCTTATAAAATCGGTCACCACCATCTAAATAAAGTTCACTCCCCTCCATCTCTGGTGCTGTGTGCATGCGTGTTTTTCCTGCGCCGCTACGTCATCGCACCCGGAGCTCAGCGAAATGCCGTGACCTGCTAGCTAGCCGGCAACCCCTCGCTACCTTCCCAGAGCGGACCAAACCCTTCTTTCCAGCAGGTTGTGACAGAGCTCCAAAGGGCCCAGCAACCTTGTTGCTACACTAGCTTATGCTCTGTGTTGTGGCACACTGTAATGTCTGATGTCAAATGTTTCTGGCTTAGGTTGGCTACAAAAACTTCTTAGCAGAAGGCACTGTCAGGCTATCACAAAATAGTTTTTATGAAGCAAGTTCAAGCACAGTGGAGTTTTTAACCTTTGAAAATCTTGTATTGTTGCCAATAGGTTCTCAATGACACAATTTCACAGAAGTTTCTTCTGGGAGTTGGCAAAGTCTGACCCTCAGTAATTCGTGAAAAATATTTTGCTGTTGGAAGATCTCCTGAAACAACAATATGTGGCTTTGCTCAGCTGCAGCTCCAAGTGCCAATTTGATCTCTTGCAAGAGAACCACTATTCAGATAAATCAATAAACTTTTACAGTGTTTGTGCTAAACTTCTGCTCAAAGGAAAGTAGTATGTTTACCTTACTGTGCTGTATCTGTTGCTAGAAGTGGGGTTAACTTCAATCTCTACACTATGTTTTTTAGAGGTAATGCAGAGTCCAGAATGTGAAGGAGTAGTGACATGAAAAACTAGGACTAGGCAAGCAGAAGTCATCTCATAGGTTATTACATGCTTGAAATCAGTGCATTGATGAAATCATTATTTAAAATTTTAGGAGATTTTGACTTCCATGACAAAGAGAGATAAGATCTTGTCTCTATGCATTTAGGACTCTATGTATATCCCTTTGAACAACATAAGCACTGAATCTGTTGCATTTCACAAAATACCAGAAGGGATTGTCTGTTCAGAATAAAAAAAAGTTGTTTTTTTCCTTTTAATCTAGACAAGTGTAAAGTCCAGGTACTCTGTAAGCTCCTTTCTTCATCTCTCAAGTGGACAAGAACCAAGGATCAGGAAAAGTGTGTTGAGAATTTCTTGGTGATATGCAGCTAAGTCTGCAGACAACACTAGGGCCAAAGCTGTATTTCTTAGCACTCGTATTCAGTTAGCATCTGTATGTGGATAATTCTCAAAATTGGTTCTATACTAAATATCTCTCTGCATGCCAAGATTTTAATTGATACGTTCCTTAACAATGCTCAGAGATGAGCATAGATAAAACAGATTTTTCTCTTTACCCCTACTCGGGCCTGTTACCTTTTTTTTTTGGTCTCAGTAGAGCTCCCAGGACTATAATACAGAGATCACTAGCAAAAAAACCCTTTAGATTTCCTGAACAATTCTGCAAGATTCAGACACTAAGAAAAATCTTTAGATACCTCAAGTCTCTCTGATTTCCCAAAAGCCCAATATTTTTCATATCTATTTAGAATAGTGATGCAAAGACTATTCTTAGTCTTCATTTTGACCATATCACTTCTTACAGTGTATTGCTTCACTCATTCTTTCTGCTTTACAATGTAAAACACAATAGACTTTTTCATTTTCAGGGTCTTCCATGGTCTCTCCTATCCTATCTATCATTTCACATTCACCATGAAGATGTCAGCCCTGTCCCTGAGTCTCTCACCCATCTCATTTTTAAAACAATTTTCTTTCAAAATATCTTCCTTCCTCCTTCCCCAGTGTTTAAAATGAACTCCCTGACAATGCCTACAATAAAACTTTCCTGCTTTCTTTTAAAAGTCTGTTACACTTCTTTTTTTCATAATAAAAAAAGGATTTTTCATTATGGCTAGGTACACTCTTCCTATGTAAAGTTCTGAAGCTTCTTAGTTTCCTCAGATTTTAGTTCTGTCTCTGCACATTATTTCTTACTTTCAAATTCCTAATTCCTGATCTGCGAGGCAAGGATCACCCCTGTTCGATGTTTTCACTAGGCTTAGAATGATGCAGTACTGCATGCAATGCGTAACTGTGACTAGCAAAACAAAAACAGAAAAAAACAATGGTA
This sequence comes from Cephalopterus ornatus, assembly GCA_013396775.1. Classification (NCBI taxonomy): domain Eukaryota; kingdom Metazoa; phylum Chordata; class Aves; order Passeriformes; family Cotingidae; genus Cephalopterus; species Cephalopterus ornatus. The sequence goes on from VZRE01011017.1 coordinate 28,476, forward strand.
GGAAGAGTATCTTTGAAGAAAGAGATGATTATGTTCTCTAGAAAAAAAAAAAAAGAAAAAAAAAAAGCACAATAAACTGTCAAGTTACAGTTGTTTACACTCCGAGTGGGAAATGTATCCTCATATCCCCAATTAATTAGCTTTTATGAGTGCACATGCCTGCTGAAAAGCTATTCCATAATGTTCAACCAGATAACTGTTTCAGCAAAAGTAAAGCCTCCAAGAGACATATATTGTTTAAAAGTTTGTATTACCAGGTTTTGGAGTTGTGTGGTCCAGAGATTGCAGCCTTGGGTTTTATGCTGTTTTTTAGAAGCCCTGGGGAAATCAGGGGCCCTATAACAGAGTCAATTAAGTCTCTCTTTGTGATACAGTAATCTCAGAGAAGACCTGTTGGTTCTGTTGATGACTGCAGAGCATGGGAAAGCCTTCAGTTCCCAGTAGTATTTTCTGGATCAGAATACATTATTTGTCTGAGAGGTAGAAATAAAATTAGTATATTCTCTTTTTGTTGCACAGACACCCTCACATAGTATGAAATATTAATTTTGTAAGATGAAAAATATGTAAATATGTCATCAAATCACTATTCAGGACATACTGAACAAAAACTAGCAGACAGATAGTAAAGGAAGCACTAAATGGGAAATCAGCTATAAGAATTCAGTAACCATTGAATATTTACATATATTAACGTAAGTGATGACAAAAGGTAATATTTATACTAACTATTTTGTTCAAAAAGGATAAAAACCAGATTAAAGTACATTTGTATCACAAATACAGTACAAAAAAAATGAAATAAAATCACGTGGATTTAGAAACAAAGAAAGAATTTCTGTCTGAATGTGTAAATTATTTTACAATTAGTCTAATCTATTCTTGCAGCCAAAACTAAGAAAAGGACTCATTATTACATTCTACATTATGCAACATTTTAATAATGATTTAGTTTTAGGTCCATGCCATTAAAAACAAAGCTAACTTATAATAAAAGAGATGTTTGATCCTATAAACACTTTCCTCATGCTTAGGCCCACTGAATTCTAAGTCTGTTAAGGAATAGACTAAAAGATATACATTTTTAAAATCTGTAATAATAATAACAACATCAATAATAAAAGATAGATAAGCAACAAACTTTGTTTTGAAGTGACAGTAATTAACACAGTAATAATCTTCTCAATATAACCTAATTATAGCAGCTTGTACTCTTACAACTTTATTAAAATCCCTTTTGTTAATGCCTCATAATATTTTACAGTTCTATTTTCCTGTGAAGCCTGGTAAAAAAAACAATGGAGGGGATTTATTTCACAGTCATAATGATGAATTTAAATAAAATATGAGTTGGAATACACAACTGAAATGTTTGTTGCCTCAGTCATGAATTTCCTATTTAGGACTTACAGTGATGGGAAGGAATGAGAGTTTCTTCACTGAATGAAAATTAGTCTGAGCCCTTGTGTTCATCCTGTCTGTCCACACCTGTCCAGCCTGCATTCAAGAGGTGACTCCATCAGGCTGTGTATACAAACTTCTACTGGCCTTAGACCAGTGATCCTGAGTAGTGGTCGGTGTCTGGCCCTCACACCACTGGAAAAGACCCATCTCTAGATGCAGAGAAGATGCACACAGAGCCAGCAATTCCTACAGCCTTGCCATGTGGGGGATCTGATAGAGGGCACACGTGTTGCTCTTTCTTTCTGCACTTCTGGGCTTTAACTTCACAGATGCCAAAGCAAAATGTCATTGGTTGCTGGCTGAGTTGGCAAACAATATGGTCCTGTGCTGAGTCTTGGAAAGGCACTCTCACCTTTTTCTGTGCAGATAGACTTAATTATTCAATTATTTCATGCTATTGCATCAGTATAATAGAGGAAAAAACTCAGGCTCCAAGGCACTAAATAGAATGAACAACTCTTTTTGTTGAAAAAAACAGGGCAACGGAGCTTGAGTAAATATGATAGGTTCATAATTACTTTTCACACTAATGATAACAGCTACAAAAAACTAAGAATCTGCTTACATATAAACCCCAGTTTGGACAAGTCTTCTTTGAAAAGAGGAGAGCCAAGACTTAGTTCAGGATGGCATCTAATCACATGTGTAACATTTAATTTTAACATCATACATAAATGCTTTGTGAGTTTTGGATCTAAGTGGGGAAAAAAATTAACAAATAATAGTTAAAAGATTTTTCTTTGACATTTTTCTTTTCTGTTTGGAAATATGTTAAGCAGCCCTGCACTCTGGAGTGGAATATTTTTGACAAAGTCTGTCAAACTAAACAAACAGAAACAAGAGTTTTTATCTCCTTCATGTAGGAGTGACTGCACTGCATGATTTATTTGAAGGTAACCACTGAGTCATTCCCACAGAGAACTTGCCTGTTCACAAATAAATTCTCTGTCTTTTTTTTAATTCTCAGCATCTGAGGGTTTCTGTAACGTCACCAGAGGATTCCTTTTCATTAGCTTGTTGGGAGATGTGGCTCTCCTCCCATGAGCAGTGCTTCTAGCAAGAGCCAGGAGAGCAGCTTGATGCCACTGCTGCTTGCTTGGTGGGCCCAGCCAGAGGGATGCCTTGGGAACAAAGGACAGAAAGGTGCCAGAAGGGAGAGCAGCTGCTGATGCCAGCAAGGCATCTCAAAGCTTTTAAATTGTGGTGAGAAGCAAACCCCAGAGGGGATGAGATCTGTGTGTTGTTCCTGAGCCCAAACCAGAGCAGGGTTGGTTATGGCTCTTTGCCTCGTAATTCCATTGCCACGCACTTCACTAATATGCAAACACAGTGAAGGGTGGCCAAATATGCTCAGAGAAAATATCAGTGAGGAGATAAAAACAATTCTGAATTAGCTGCCAGCCCCAGACAGCTCCCCTCTGTCTGTTAGCTGGAAAATATCGGGAAGTTCGAAAGGTCATTACTGGCTTGGGAATAATTAATTAACTTAATTTCATGGTGCTGCCTTCCCCAATTTTTGTCAAAATAAATATTGATTTATAAAGTTTTAAATACCTAAAAATTATATTCTGTCACATAACTTAAACTTTACTGTTAGCTTAGTTCTAAGTTTGAGTACTATTTAAAGACCTTCATTATGAGCAATAACAAGCAGTGGATAAGTTTTTCCTGAAATGTATGCACCTATTCTTCTTGCAGCCTTACTGCAATACTGTTTCCCTTCAGTCTGTGACAAGAGTGAAAATCTGAACCTTAATCTGATCACTTGAACATACACTAGTTCTGCTGAAGTTTCTCAAATACATAAAATGATATATATGTATACAAATCTTTCCCAGTTTAAAATCCTAATTAAAAATTAAATCAATAGAGCGAAAGAAAGAAGAGAGTGAAGAACACGGAGAAGCTTTAGTCTAAAATTGAGGACAAATGCCAGGATTTTGTAGCCTGACCAGAGTAACAGAACATCTCCTGCCATCAAAATCCTGGAAGTGATGAAACACTAATTTGCAGAGCAACAGAGTTGTTTTGAAATTGGGTTATTAGAAATTAAACAATAGATCTTCTGTCTAAGAAACTCACAACAGTTATGTTTGTTTCGCTCAGACACATTGCCCTTGGTAGTGATTCTGATTAAGGATGTGAAGGTAAGTTGCTATCACTATGTATCAGTTTTTTGTCCTGGTGATTTTTCCCCGCCTTTTAAGTTCTTAGGAGTTCTGCAAGTTTTTCCTTGAATTTTCTCTCTTTCTTGGGAGAACTACTGTTCTGTACTGTCTGGACTCAAAAGTCTTGAATAGTACCTTACAGTACTAATTCTTGCAGCTGAAAAGATCATAAAATGAGTCACCGAATGTTGTTCAAAGAGCAGAACTCAGAAGTGTACTGTTTTTCAAGAAGCACAGCAAGGTATGAAGCCAATCTTTAACAAAATAGAATTGCTAAAAAAAAATATTTTTGAAGAAATAGCATCTTCTTACAATGTCATCCAGAGTCACACTGGGTTGTGACAATGTTAGGACTGACCTCAGTGTTAGAACTCTACCTTGTTTGCATTTTCATGGTTTTGAACTAAAAAAATAAGCAACAGGGTTCTGTGACACTGCTGAATTTAGTAAGGCTAGTAGTATTGATTGTAAAAAAGTTAGTAGTATTGATTGTAAAACCATATTACTCTCCTCTCCATTGCTGGAAAA
>VZRE01011018.1:0-21402 GCA_013396775.1 Cephalopterus ornatus
TTCTATGATTCTATAATTCTATGATTCTAGGTCAGGCTCCTGTCTACATATGTGCAGCCAGCCTGGCATTTGAACATTTTCCCTGTATAAATATCACCTTGCAAATCCTGCAGACTACTTCCAATCTTTTACTAGAGGATCTTTGTTAATGAATTCTCTAAGGACCTGTAAACATTTCTGCACTTCATTATTTGCTGCTTCTGGATAGAAGTCCGCTTGGAGCTTCATTAACAAAGATTACCATTGTGAACCATGACTAATTCTTCCTCAAGCACTTCCATCTCTCATGATCATTTCTAGGTTTAAAAATAAATGCCAGCTGTCCCTTTGCTGCAGCTTCTATAAAGTACAATGGCGGCCTGATAAGATTATTGCAGGGCTGATCACATGGTCTGTGTCAGAGGTTCCAAAAGGGGCTTTATTTTGCTTTACAGATTAGAGAAGAATTTCTTGAAGCTTTGCAGGAAATAGAAAATAACAAGCTTGCCCTTACACTGCCATACTGTCATGCTGTTGTTATGTCATGTTGTTACATGACCTTGTGAATTTGTAAAAATGGAGGGACCAAAAAGTAAACAATTACTGGCTCACTTGAAGTAAGACAGAAAAAACTGTGAGTAGTTGGAGCATCCAATAATAATTCTTAAATGTCAGTTTGCAGTCACCATTATCCAAACCAATCTAGAACATGGAAAAAAAGCCCATTTTGCTTTCTCATCTGCAAAGCCGCCCTCTTGGGCTTTATATTTTGCTATTGTTTTTTAAAAGTGCAACCTACATAGCTATGTACAGAAGGTTAAACCAAGCAGATTACACAGTGCCATCTTAGCTCAAGTTCTCCACTGCCTGTAATTCAAGAGCTGGTAAGTTTGGGTAGAAGGGGTGCCCCACACTGTCTGCAATAGCCCATTTAACAGCAACTGAGTTGTCTCTTCTTAAAGTTGCTGTGACCAGGTTGATTGATACCAACGGGGTGAGCACCTCCATTTTAAGATGCCTTTCAGCATAGATTCCTAGTAAGTCTTAATAAAAGCCTCTACTGCTTAAAGAGATCTTCATATTCAGCTGACGACTCTGAGAAGAAGCATGATGTTTGAGTGCATTCCTCACTGGTGCCTGTAGGAAGTGACACTTTCACTTCTAAAGTAGGTGGCCAAGCCTGGCATCCCTTGTTTCCTGCTGATGTGGAGATGCCAAAGTGGTTCACTGACAGCCTTGGTGTACACAGGGCTCTGTGCAAGAAGCCTGAACTTGAATACCTCTCCCAAAAATCTGTGATGTTTAATCTGAGTTTTCAGGTTTTTGCAGAAGTAATTTTCCCCACTTGCAAACATGAATAAAACAAGAACACTTGTTTTCTCCCACTATTTCAATAGAAACTTTAAAAAGAAATCTAAATCTTTTTCCTGAAGTCACAGTTTTCTTCTGGGATGGCCACTGTGAGATTTTCACCCTTCACACATTATCAGGCTGTAAAACTCATGCTGAACATCAAGGTGTCATGGTGCTGGATGAATACAGCAGAGCAACTTGTATCTCTTACTTGCTCCTTTCCTACGAATGTCACCGGCCACATGCCACCCCCCAGCTCATGTCCAACCTTTGCACTACCCCAATATCTGCACAAGCAAACCTTGCCAGCCACCAAACAGGTTCTGTTATCAAATAGCAGATATGTAGCTCTATAACATAAACACAGCCTCTCAAGTTTCAAGAGGCTCCCAGATCGCTTCTGTTCTCTCTTAAATAGCTCTTCACCAAGTTTTCCTACCCTTTCCCATTTTAATTTGATTTGTTTGTTTGTTCACTTTCTCTGGGGTGTTTCTGCAGCTGAAGGTGAGCTCAAGCATATTCATGTGCTGATCTGGCATGGATTTCTGCACCTGCTACAACTGCAGATTTTCTCCACTCTATGATATTACTCCCTTTTCACAAAAAGAAAAAAAAATTACAAGAAAATTATTTTCAGACTAGTTCTTTCAGTTTATCTCCCTTTCCCTGTTTCAGATCCACCTCCTCTTCTCTGCACTTATTTTCTCTCTGAGTTATTTTCTTTCCTGGGAGAGCATCTGGAAGGAGTTGTTTTCCTCATAGATCTTCTAGATCTTGGTGTTCTCAGACACTGTCAGGCATCTCAGGGGAGGCTGAGAGAAACTACCAGTCCCTCTGTGCTAAATGTGCTAAAAGTCTTTGCTTCTCTGGCAGGCACTTGAGGCTTGGCCCTCCCAGCTTGGTGCAGTGGGGCAGACTGTTTTCATGCACATTTGCCACATTAGAGGCTTGTGAAGAACATCTCTTGAAACACCAATTTGGAGACAGAACAAGTGGACATTGTTAGCTTGCACTTTGAAAACATGGGTAGTTATGCAGGCAGAGAGGCAGACTCTGTACCTCTGCACATGCCCTAGGAACCATATTACATACATGAATATATATAGAAACTATAATAAAAGGTATGATAATAAGCAATCAGAATGAGCCATGAAAACTAGCTCTTTTTGAAGTCAAGGTAGGCTATGCCTTTGGTTGAGATGTAGGTAAGATCCGTAAGTCTTAAGAGCAGGCAGGTGAGTGCCAAAATCACATCTGCCATTCATTCTGCTTTCTCTGCCATGCTAGGATCAAAACTCTGGTTTGGACTCTGTGGCAAAAAGAAAGTGGTTACTTTCTGAAGATTTGCTAGTTTTACCACCTCTTCTTAAACATCTAAGATTTTACTAACTTCCACACTATTCTTCTTAAGTAGGTAAAATCCAGTCTGTAATCTTTTTCTCTGCTCTTTTTTTTTTTTTGGTTAGCTTACAGGAGAATTAACAGATTTCTGCGTTCTGTATTAATGCAATTCCTCTACCCAAATGCTGATCACTACCCCCTTCCCCCACATCCTTTTTCACAGTCATCTGTTTTGTTTACATTTGTTTTATATTTGTTTCATATTTGCTTATCTATTTCTCATATTCTCCTTTGCACAATAAAATTATTCTGTAAGATCAAAACACTATAAGTGACTCAATTTTTCCAGCTTAATCAGTCTCAGAAATTTGGTTTTCTTTGCTCAGAGTACCAGATGTTACTGCACCACTGACTTACAGAGGTGACACTGAGATGCAGCTGTGCAATGATTTCCTGATGTGAACTGGAAAGAAATCTCTGAGCAAAAGGATGCCATGGTGGGGGGGAAACGTTCAAAGTCCCAAGGATGTTTGTGAAATGAAATGATGTTTCCTTCATGATGTTGCAACTCATTCTTGCTTTCTGTCCCTAGCTGTGGTTCCAACCCACCGCACAAAAAATGATGAAGTGAGAAGCATTTAACTTCATCCCATGGCAAAATTCTTCTCCTCAATTCACAGAGATTGTGCTTTTAAATTGCATTAAAATGCTTACGCAGAAAAGCGGGTTTTCTTCTTTTTTGAGAGTGGGTATGTTTGCTTTTTTTACCTAACAAAGTTCAAGAAGGATCTCCTGGGGACTTGCTAACAGTTCACAGAGGTCCTTTTTCAGCTGCTCCACACTCCTTTCTGCCTGTCCACACCAGGGCTGGAAGTGCTGCAGGGCTGTCTCAGGCTACTTGGATCCTCCAGCTCCTGTGGTACACACAAACATCTCTGCACTCTGGTAACTGCAGTTGAGCTGAAAGATACGCACTGTTGGCAACTACAAAAGCTGGTATATGTGTTGTGCCTGTACACAGACACCAGATCAGGTATATTGCAACATGGAAAGATTAAAAGCTCAGCTATCCTTAATGCCTGGCTCCAGTTGCATGACACTCTCAGTTGATCCCAAGCTGCAGCTGAATGCAGGTGCTCTCGGGAGATACCTCCCCTCCACACTTCCAGCCCTCGGGCCCTACTGCCTCCCTGGACACCTCCATGACCAGAGCTTGTGTGCCTCGCTAACACTGTAGAAAACTACCCACCTCTAGCTTAGTATCCTTCAGGAGTATCTAGCAAGCAGAAATCAAACAGCTTCCCTGACAAGACCAGCTTTGGGGGAGGGACACCTTTTTTAGAAACGTTCAGAAACTTTTTTGTTTGACTGGGAGGAAATCCCCAAACTTTTATTCGCTTAGACAACTGCCTTCTCACTTTTATTCTGCTCATTTTAACTACTCCCTTGCTCTTCAAACGAAGCAGTTTTGAGTCACAGGAAATCTATGCTCTTTCAGTGTCTGTTTATTTTGGGAGCTGCCCAGCACCACAGAAAACATGCATTAAAGATCCAGTGACTTCAGGGAAGCTGGGATGGTTTGGGATTTCTTTTCTCCCATGTGGGACATTTGGAAAGCTAAGAGCCATAGAACAATAATGATACATGGTTTAGGAACCAATTTTTTGTGGGTCAGTCACAAGAGTGATGCATGCACAGTGAGTCACCTGCATGTGCTTCTATCTCGGACAGGCAAGGGCAAACAAATGCAGATTGAAGAAAAGTCCCTGAGAATACTCTCAGTGTGATTGTAACAAACCAGAGTGCCAAGATATACTGCCAGTGTCCCCTGGGATCTTTCGCCTTTCATACTTTACTAGGAGTCTCAGTGTCAGCTTGTGCCAATGACAGATGCTGAGCAGCGGCTGCTGACTTCTGCTGTACCTATCCTTGAAAACATCATCTTTCCCACTGAAACAGCATGCTTGGTGTTTGGACAGCCCTGCTATCACCTAATTAGCAGCCTGGGATGATTCATAATTAGGCTGTAATTCTGCCCTGCTTTCTGTACTAGATTTCTAAAAGGTCTAAGTAACAGAGCCCAGGTGGCAACAGGACAGATGTCTCCCTGGCTTCACAATAATTAGCAAGTTGAATCAGTGAAGCCTGGTTTCCCTTGTTAATCTATCTTCCTAATGGTTGAGCTAGCCTGTGAATGCTGTGATGACTAAACGCATAGTTGAGTGGGGAATGCTTAGAGAAGAAGATGCTATTCTTTAGTGAAAAAGGTAAGAACTTACATTGCCTGGGATTGTAGACCCTCAGACAAATGCAGTCAACACTGTCAAAATGTGTTCAAGAGAGAGGAATCATCAGTGGGTCTCTGCCATTGCGTTCATCCAATGTTAGACAGTAATGTGAAAACTCTCTTCTTTTTCCTTCCCCTTCTGCACATGAGAAGCTAAGAGAGTTATTTTGCTTTTCATGCTTTTATTTGCAGGTTTACTCCCTGTCATGAGTCTCTTGCAGTGCCTAGAGCCACTAGCAACAAACATACCCCACTGCAAGCCCCATTTACATTTTAAAAAAAATCCTATTTTGTTTAACCCCTGACTGTAATTAAGCAAAATATATGATGAGGATCCTTTCATCTGGGCTGGACTTCTTCCTAGTCCACTGAAGAAAATTGTAAATACTTACTGAGCTATGTAACCTGAGGACCCAGACTTCAGATCTTCAGCAGAAAGAGATAGCCAAGAGATTGCTTTGTGATCACAGAATCACAGAATATGCCGAGTTGGAAGGGACTGACAAGAATCATCGAGTCCAGCTCCTGGCCATGCACAGGACCATCCCCAAGAGTCACATCACATACCTGACGTATCATCCAAATGCTTTTTGAACTCTGTCAGGCTTGGTGCTGTGACCACTTTCCCTGGGAACCTGTTCCAGTGCCCAACCACCCTCTGAGGGAAGAGTCTCTGAGGGAAGAGTCTCTTTCTATCATCCAACCTAAACCTGCCTTGACACAACTTCAGGCCATTCCCTCAGGTCCTGTCACTGGTCACCACAGAGAAGAAAGATACCAGTGTCTGCCCCTCCTCTTCTCCTCATGAAGAAGTTGTAACTGCAGTGAGGTCTCCCCTCAGTCTCCTCTTCTCCAGGCTGAGCAGACCAAGTGACCTCAGCTGCTCCTCATACGGAGTCTCGTCAAGGCCCTTCACCATCTTCATTGTCCTCCTTTGGACACTTCTCTAGATCTTCAAGGTATTCTGGCTTCCAGAGAGGAAAGGACAGAATTAGTGCATGAATCAATCCTGACTTTACTTACTGTTGATACAGCCTAAAAAAATCTAAATTAGTCTAGCTTCATTATGACTCTCAATCACTTCCATGCACCTCCGCACCACTATTAGGAAGTTTCTTTTATTTAAATAATTGTTCCGGCTGTGAAGGTCTTTCTAGCACAGATCAAGAACAGAAAGCACCTACATCAGACACTGACAGGAGTTAACTGCTTAGATTGTCGAAGTGTTTCTTTAATGCAATTCAGAAAATAGTCTCCTTCTGGAAAAAAATCGCCCAAGACACAAATAAGAGTGCTGAATTGCAGATGTCCTCAAGAACTACAGGGTAGTTAGGAAAGAAAACTTACTGTACAAGCACACAAATATTAAACTTTGTCCAGTGTGCACACATTAAGTCAGTAGTTTTGTGCAACAGAAACATACAAAGGCCCATACACATTTAAGTTCCACCACACTTTTTCTTTAGCAAAGAAATTTCGTGTTTTGTAGTATGGTGGCTAGGGAACTGCTTGGGGTTTATGTCTGTGTACCACACCATTTCAAGGGACTGCTAACTGTAGACATTTCTGAGAGTAGATTACCTGACAAAAACTGTGGAAATAAGTGTCTTCTATGCTTTTTCCAGAGAATTAGTTTCTACCTTCTCTGTTTTTTCATTTACTTCCTTTTTCTGAATCCAAATAAAAAATCTTTCATATAGAGGGTCTTACCCATTGCCTTGCTATGATTTTTGGGCACGAGACATTGCATAGCTATTCTGTGGCTTTGGGCTCCTTCTATATATTCCTGTATTTTTGATTACTGTCCTCTGATTTTGGCCCACACATGCCTGAGATCTTGTTGCCTTGGCACAGCAGCAGCCCTGTGGTGAGGGTAAATGGGGCCCAGCAGTCAGCTGTTAACCTCTATTCTGGTCATATCGGATCAAATCTGGAGCCTATAAATTGAAATGTGAAACTGCTGAACACTGCAACTGCTGCCATAATCCTTCCTTGAAACAGAAAACACAGGGTGGTAACAGCTCTGAATTACACAGCTTGGACATCATCCTGACTAGGTTTGTATCTCATCCAAATTTTGTTGGTTTATTTATTTTACATCTGATGAGTAATATGGAGATAGGTCACAGAGCGCACAAAAAATCCTCACTGGGATCAGCTGGAGCATGAAAAACAGACCTTGTCCAATTCTTGAACTCTGTGGCTCTTCCTGCTCTCAGGGATGAGTGTTTCTCTAGTGGGTGTGTTTCTCTCGTGGATGTGGATGTGGCTGAATGTGGCTACAGTCACAGGCAGATGCAATGGGGCAGCAATTACAGGTGACACAGGGAAGCAGCAAGCCTAGTTTTCCCAGGAAGAGCAGACTGTTGGGCATGGGGCTCTGCAGCTTCATGAACTGCCTTGGAGAGGCAGGAGGGGCCTTGGAGAGGCCTTTTTTCTTTGACATGGTTTTCAAATGCACATTATTACTTCCTGTGTTTCCCATAGCACTTGCAAGAGCCTGAGGGTCAGAGCATGGACAGGTCATGGACAGAACTGGATCATCCATCTGCTCCTTAAATTTCTAGCATGTAACAGGCAAGCAAACAGGAACAATTAAATTCATCATCTGGTTGCTGCTCAGGGAGCCCAGGCCTGGCATGGGCCTGATTCCTGCCACCCCTTTGCTGTGTTACTGTTACAAGCATAGTATGAGCGTATATAGCATAAGCTTATCATGTGAAGTCTGAAGGTATGGACAAGGCTCTGGAAAACCCAGATTCACTCAGACAGCAAGACCGAGAGCTGTTGTTACAGATCCCTGGACTTCAAGTGCATCTGGCAGAGCAGGAAATCTCCTGCAGTAAGGATCAGCTGTGCACAGTCCAACTGTTTTAGCACAGACTACACAAGAAGTGTTTGTGTGACACTGTGTTACAGTGCTTCTGGGAACAAGATGCTACCAGGGCCACACCAAAAACTGTTTATGCTCAGACATCTCGAAGAGAAGGAACAGAATAACACATACAGGATCTCCCAACCTGAATTGCCCTGAGATCCTGTGATCTCCTTATTCCAAGAAACCTCCATGCTGAACATCCCATGTAAGGTCCACACCGCCCTCACTTCGTGCAGTGGTGCGTGCAATTTACCAACTGGAGGGGTGGCGGAGCAAAGGCCGAAGCATTAAAGGATTTACAGTTCAGGTTTTCTCACTTGTTTTCTGAGAGTTGGTCCAACACCACTGGACAAACCTTTGGCTTACAGTGAAAGAACAGCTTCCCAACCTGAGACCATCTGCTGATTGAAGTCCTTTATCTCCACTGAATTGGTGGGGCAACACTGACTTGCATCGATCAAGTTGTGGTTTGATCAAACATAGCAGCTGGTTTCAGGCCCCATGGGACCCCAAAAATGGACAGAGAACTCCATCAACTTCGTCATAGATGTTACTAACAAACCATTGTGTGGTTTATTTTTTTAGTGATGTCATGAAACCTGTTCCTATTTTGCATGTGTAACTCCAGAGATGCTCTGTTGCTATCAGGCATGATAGCAACCAAAGCTGCTATTTTTAACCAGAATTTTAACTTTCTGTGATGGCTGCCATCAGCCCTCTCTGACACTCTTGTGCCATATTTTCAGTGTTTGGATCTGCTTGTTCTCCCTTGACATAAAAAGTGGAGGCAGTGATAACAGGATGGATAGGTGAAGAGGGCTTCACAGCTTCAAAGAGGCCTTTTTTATTCCCTGAGAAGAAACCTGCAGATTTTACAAAGACCTGCTCTGATTATGGACTAGCATCTCAAGTTTGTTGCTTTCACACAATCTGGGCTTTTCACCTGTGCAAGTTGCATGACCTGCAGCACTTCAGGATTTGTTGTGACAGTAAAAGATTGAAAAGGCTTCCTGCAACCCAAGGTTTGCCTGGATTACCTGCTCACCACAGGCCACGTGTCCTGTGGAAGCCATGAGCACCTGTCTGCCTGGGCCAAGACAAGAGGTTGTCTTGGCCTGCTTTTGGGAAGGAAAAGCCAAAGTGTGTGCTTAGGCTCCACTTGTACTAGATGCACTTAGTCAGCCTGGAAAGGCACAGTGTTTTCTGCAGCTCCATGCACCAGCTGGAATTATCAATTTGCCTTTATACCACACATACACTGGCTCTGCAGACAGCAGCTAGAGAAGACCTGTGCAGGTCTTAGAGGGAAATGCAGATGGGCTTTGTAGGCTTCAATACCAGAAACCTTGATGTTATTGTAGGAAAAAGAAAATTAACAGCAAACCTAGTATCCTAGGGCAGGAGTGTCCTAGGCTTGTTTATACTCTTCCAGCTTGACACTCAGCAAGATGAATTGAACCCATAGGTTGCATTCCTGATTCTTCCACAAACACTCGTTGTACTTGGCAGGTCACTGCCATTATCCATCATTCCAAGTTTCAAAATTACGAACTTTGCATATGATCCTAGAAACAGCAACTTTTCAAGGGAGTTGGGAGGAAAAAACTCTGAGTGAACCTCTGAGTGCTGAGCCACTTTTCTCTGCTGGTGGCATAGCCTGCAAGCTTCTGAGTGAGATGTTCCCATGTCCCTGGGTATTAGTGGGCTGGGAGAGGGAGCAGGCAGGGCACCTCCCTGTTGTGATCACTGTGCAGGAAGTCTTTGGAGAAACAGAAAAGCAGTAACAAAACAATTAAAAGAAGCAGCCAAGTGAGCAAAGTCATTGGGGTGGAAACAGGAGAAGCAAATCAGTGATTGGAAAACTGCAGCCAGCACATGCTGGTGTTCACAACATCCCAGGCCAGGCTAGTGCCTCTGTTGCGAGGTTGCCTTTCAGCTGCAAAATGAAAAACTTGTTTATTGGCACATTTAAATAAAACATAGCTCATGGTAATGGCTGCTGGCTTAGTAGAGCAATTTATGGGATCAATGTTGAGCCTGTGGCTAGTTGTTTTGTGTTTTTTGAACTTAGACCAGGGCTAACCTCCCTCTCTGCACTGAGATAGGTGTTTCTCCTGATGAGTCTCAGTCACAGCAGTGTAGGCAATTTGGAGATGACTGTATTGTCCCTTCCTGTGATATATATTAATTCTGTGGCTTAAGTGGGGACTTCCTTCTCTCTGCTGGGCCAGCAGCTACAACAGGCAATAAGACACAGGTGTAATGTTCATTAGCTGCTGTAAGCATGAAAGAACCCTCAAAATAAATCAGTTGAGAACCATAAATACTCCCAGTCCCTGCTCTGCTTTCCTCAGCTTAACATAATCTGACATAAAGTATTTCAAAAGCCATGTAACATAACCTACTTGGATAGGCAAAGTTAAGAAAGGGCAGGATCTGGAGTTACCCTGCATTTGCATGCAGCAAAGGAAAGCAGAAGTGAGTCTTGTTAAAAACCTGATGATTAAAATGGTACAACTAGGAGGGAAAGATTAAACATTTTTTTTTTCTTTTTCAGCACTGCCAATGGAAATTACCTGTATTGTTTATAGGGACTAGGTTTATACAGCTGTTGCTAGAGCTGTTCAGAAAATAATACACTCAACACACAAAATACCGTATCACTCCAGGCAAAAGGCAGATTGTGTGGAAACCCATGGGGCTTTTCTCGCAGATCTGGGATCCACCTGAAATCGACAGCAGGTCTAACCAATTACAAAGTCATTGCCCTTGACAATTCTAGGTCTTTGATTGAACCCTGAATCACAGGGGGATGCCCTGAGTGCTTGCTGGGCATTTGAAAAGGGTGTGCTCTGTGAGAAAGATGGATGCAAAGAAGGAGTGGTGCTTTGCTGCAAGTAAGCAGGGGTGGTGAGGTGAGGAAGCGTGCCCAGGGGCTGCGCTGGGTGTATGCACGTGCCTCCGCCACATGCATTCACGTGCATTCACGTTGGATGGGCACCTCTTCAAGGGAACAGCCATGGAGAGGGGTTTTCAGCTGTCTTTGTGCTTTTTGTGCTCTACAGCACTTTACTTACAGTCAGGAAGAGCAATAAGGATGTGTACCACAATGCTGCCTGAGAGAGGGAAAACAGCTGTGTTGGATAAATGCCTGAGCCCAAGAGATGCTGGAGAGATGGCAGCCCTGGGAGCTCTGGCTGTGTGCTGCAAAGAACCTCCGGGGTCAGACTGTCATAGTTTTGCCTGTGTCATGCTTGCTGTCCCGTACAAGTAGCCACCAAGAGTTTGACAAGGATAACAGTATTGGTCTCTGCAGCCTTACAATCACTGTTTCACACAACAGAGTCTGGACTGGTGGCCTGACAAGGAATACTAAAACCTGTGGGCTAGTCCATGCTCTGTGGCAGGGAGGGGATCCCACCTCGCTGATGATGAGGAGACCTGTGTGCCCCGAGATGCTTCATCCTCTCTTCCTTCACCTGCAAAATCATCCTCTTCATTGCCTGGGTCCCAGGAGCATCACTGAGGGACAAGGCAAAGGTGCCAGGGAGCTACTGTTTGCCAGTGGTAGCACAAAGGGACCCCAGGGAGCTGGCACTGCTCCTACCACCCCTTCTGCCTTCCTCCTCCTTCCTAGGTTAGCAATTCCAGCCTTCTGCCCTACCGGGACCCTGCTCTCTGCTGCCCCGGCCATCAGGGAGGTGATGCACACAGAACAGCAGTGATGGGGAAGGGAGCCAGGGAGCTCCAAAACGCACAGAAATATGTACATTAAATAGCTCAAGTGAAATGTGTTATCCTGAAGATGTATTTCCTAGTTTCTCCCAAGTCTTCTTTTTCTTTCAACTTCCCTCCCTCACCAGGGTAAATGAGGAGCTTTATGCTTGTATTTATGAAGAAAAAGTCTGATCTTTCCCTCTCAACCCAGTTTTCAAACACAACATAATGAAAAAAAAAAAGTCTCTTGTGCTTATCCTGGGACTCATGTTTGCGAAGGGAGGTGTGTGTGGGAGGCAGGCAAAGCAAATAAATACAAACGGAGAAAGAGGAGGAGGCAGGGAAATATGTGTTAAACTCTGCGGTGTTTCCTCTTGGTCCGCTCGCAGTCCTTTCTTTTTTTCTTTTTCTGTCTGTTATGATTTCAAAAATCTCTTCAACATAATGAATTCAGGCTCAGTCAAGTAAAGACGCCTTGTAAAAACCAATAAGCCACTTTAAATAGATCAGATCTTTTCTATTAACAAAATAGGTCACACTTCTTGGGTTAACAAACTTATAAACTTTTTGTACTGTATGCCTTATAAACAGGAAGTTAAAATCTGGCACATAACAATACTGAGAAAAAACATACAGGTAGGAAAATCAGAAATATTACAGGCAGAAAGGTTTGCTTGCCAGTCCAGGTTATAACTTGTGATGAACTTCTAAATATTTATCACTGTTTAGACTGGCTGCAATAAAACATGTGTGCCTTAAAGAATGAGAGGACGTTAGCTACCCCAAAGGTTTTCTGATGCAAGCTGCCCTCTGACCAAATAACTATGGAAAATGGCACTGTTGCTAAGCTTGTAAGCCTCTCCTTCTTTTTATCAGCATTTATGTTTCCTTTGAGTCATGCCCACAACTCACAGTAAAGCATCTACCTGCTTGTGAATCACAGAAATAAAAATAACCAAGAATAAGACAGAGCATGTCCACCAGCTTTACCATGCAAAATGGTCTGTTCTTCTAAGGCAAGCTAACAGGGAGCTTTGAAATACCTGTAGATACACCAGAACTGTTTGAAATCCTTGTTCATTTGGTCATGCCTGCCATGAACTGAACACGGAGGGCGCAAGGGTATAGGGTGGGCAGCAGGTGGGCACACACCAGTGGAGCATAGTGGGTGCACCCTGCCCAGCTCAGCCAGCACTCACTACTTGCTGGCTCTGAACCCTAAAATATTATCCTTCCCAGGTCTGCTTTTCAAAACACCAGCCACAGTCCCTCTACAGCTCAAATATGTATGTGGTAGACTGAGGCATGCAAAAACCTTGTGAGCATGTGGCATTGCCCCTGTACATGTGTGAAACTACTACCTTCTTATTCAGCTCTCGCAAAGGCTGCCTGGTAACCTCCCTGTGGAGGTTCAACCCCTACGGGTATCCACACATGGGAACACATCTAGTTTCCTCAAGCTGCCCAGGGTGGTGTTTACATACCACATCAGAATGATTTAAGCAAGCCTCCCTGTGTGTTTGAAAATCAAATAGTTTCATTTCATAACATTTGCCATTTTATACAAATAGAATTGATTACCAGCTATTAATGCCTAATTTTTTTTCCCCTTCTTTGGATGGTTTTCAGTGAAGACATGGAAAACTTGGAGCCCCCCAAACAACCTACATGAGAGACAGATGGTGCTAGAAACAATTTTTCAGCAGCCATCTGTCAGAGAAGTCCCATGTCTCACACTGAAGATCTGCTGCACACAGTTGAGGCACCCTAGGAAGTCAGTATCTGAAAGTGGTGAATGTCACTGATGTGCCCAGTATGCATTGAAAATCCAGAGTGCCAGGGCCCAAGGCTGTGCTCCTTGGGGTGAAGCGTGAAGGCCCCAGCTTTCTGGCAGCATCAAGGTGGACCAGGTACAGCAGATGATGCTGCAGAGCCATGAATACACACCGGTGTAAATAACCTCACATAACTCCTTGCTGCCACTATCAACCCAGGATGAAGATTTCACTGTGCTTCCTGGGGATCACTTTCATCCTGGACTAGTCAGGTCCATGTCAGGTGGCTTTGCACCAGCTGGGAAAGTTCATCCTTCCTCTATCCCACTGAAAGTTTTGATCCTTTACGGACAGTGTCCTCGAGCAAATGATTGAGCTTTCCCTCTGGAGACCTGCCCATACATCTCAGATGTGCTACCCCAAGCCAGACAGCCAACAGCAGAGGTGATCCAGAGGGAAGGTGCTCACTTACTCTTCATCAGCCACTCCGGTTTATATTTCTTTTCCACAATTCTGAACACACATTCACTGAAATCCTTGCTGAAAGCAGCATTTTCCAGTGAAAGATGGTCATGCCTATTTGATTATCTTTTCTGATAAATGTGGGCAGGAAGAGGTTCAATTTTTCATACACATTAATTGATTATATTTCAGCCCATTCCTAAAAACACTACAGATAGCAGAGGGGGAAGAGGGGTAACTGGTCCTCCATGCTCCCCTTTTCCAGTGTCAGTAAACATGTGAGGACAAATGTAGTGGGTCCCAAGTTCAACTGAGTTCACACTGTGAAATTGCCAGCATGCAAGTGCTGCATGCTGTGATGTCATGTCAGCAAGCATTGCAATTTCAGGTCAGCTGGGCAGTCATTTTTATTTTAGCTGCTTCTTCAAGGTAACTTTTAAACATCCTCACATCTTCTGTATTCATACAGGAAGCAGTTCTGAAAAGTGCTGGTATTATGCAGAAGCAGCTAAAAGCTGGTGTTTCTGTGAAATACCATGTAAGATTGATGGGGCAGACCTTGAGCTGTTTGTTAAAAAGCTTGATTGTTCTCCTAAGCCTTAGTTCCTTTCAACATATCTTATGTACACGACATTTGTGTATTTTTAAGAAATCATTGAACAATGAGAACAAAAAAATGTTTTGCAAATAATTGTTTTCTGAACACACCCATAAGGATTCCCCAAATAACCACATTTACAGTGAGCAGCCTATCCCTGAATCTAAAACTCAGCTTACTGTCGACATCAGAGAAGGAGGGTACAGTGTTATAATTTATAGGTTTTAGAAATGACAAACAGTATCGAGCTGTTTTTCTTCCTCTGTCTCTCCCTCCTTCCATTGTTCTCAATTTACAGGAACCTGCTAGGTAAAATCAACCAAAATCTTAAGCCCTGCTGACAGAGGAACTTCTCTCAGTCTCCCTTCCTGACACTGCAGGCACCAAAGTGACCCTCCAGCTCAAATCTCCATCAAAATAAAAGAGTGGCCTGTCCTCCCTCCCTACTTCCCTCCTTCTTTCCTTCCTTTCCTTCCTTCCTTCCTTCCTTCGTTCCTTCCTTCCTTCCTTCCCTCCCTCCTCCCCTCCCTCCATCTCTCCCTTTCTTCTCTTTTTTTCTTCCCGCGTCACTCCCAAGCACTCTGAATCAAAGATAGGCTTGACTTCTCTGCAGAAATTTGTCTTTCTGTTTTATTTCAATCTCCTGTTTTTTAAACTACAGTAATACAGAGTGTTCTCAAAATAGGATCTTGTGATCTAGTACTTATTTTTCCAGCCAGTAATTGCAGAGACTTACTATGTTCTTGCCATTGCTTCATGCATAAAGTCAACACTGAAGTTCCTGTTGGCCAAAGTTCCTGACTACAAGTGTGGCTTTAGTTTGTCAGTAACACAGCACTGAGCAGGGAGCCCAGCAATAGGATTCTGTCATTTGTTCAAAAGAACTTTGGGGGTTAAAATAAGTATTTGAAGAAAGACAAGTCAAGGCCATGAGTTAAACCCTTTGTGCCCTGATGCTAGCAAAGAGGCAGTGATGTAAGAGGAGGCACAGGCATGCAGAGAGCAGTGTGCTTCCTTTTCCAGGATGTATTTTATGTGAGAAAACCCTACCCACACATCCAAATCTCCCAGTGTCTCTGTTGGGAAAGAAGGGCAACACCTGAGAACTGACTAATGGCAACCAGGACCAAACCTCTACCTGGATTGCCAGCCTGGTCTGTTTTACCATTCTCCTATAATGTACAGAGACTAAATGATCCCCAATCCTTGACTCTTCCTGATCTGATCACCAGCTGGGCATGTGTTTCGAGGCTGTACTTCACAATAGTAAGGGGGCAGGCCAGGGTTCTTCTTATTGACACAGAAATATCCATGGAAGTGATGATATGCCAGTGCTCACCTGGCACTGTTCCAGTGTAGTCGCTATTGCATAACCCTGACAATATGCCGTCTTCCTGCCAGGGTGCTGATTTTTTGGGATTAATTGGAAAGAGAAACTTTTGCTAAGGTACAAAGTTTCTATAGAAAACTGTTTCAAAACACCAACCAGTAAGGAAGATGTCTTGGGATGAATGGCCCACAAGATAAGCGTATTATACTGCTGTTGATAATTTTGCTGGAAAAATCACTGAAGTCCACCTTAGGGAAGTGAGAAAAGAGCTACATTTGTGCAATGAGAAAGATGGGGAAAGAGTAAGACAGAGATAGACAAGAAAATTTCCTTACTAGGACAATAGTTTCAGTGTCACTACTCTCTCTTTTTTTATTTTCTCTCTCCCTTCCTCTGACGTATGATCTTCCTGCTTCAGCAGAGCAACAGTGACTTCAACTGAGATGATTTGAATCACGAGGCCTTTAGCTGGTATCCTGCCATAACCATTCTGTATCCTTCATCTTTTTGCAGACCACAAGGGCCACACCAGCTCAAAGCACAAGCTGGAGCAGCACTGTGGTCATTCTAACTTGCACTGGTGAAGGCATCCCACCAAAAAGCTGGAGCACACAGTCCTATCTGGCCCCAGGTCACAAAAACCAGAATGGTTAGGCAGAAGTGGCAGACATCACACAGTGATACCACCAGAGCCATTGAGAGTGCTGCAACACCAGCAAATTCCTGCCTTGCTGCTTAAAACCACTACAATACGCTTTCTTCCTGCACCACACTTCTCTTAAGCCTCCAGTACATAAAACCACAGGAGGTAAAGTCTAATCAAAAAAACAGTCTGCAAAAAGCCCACGAGATGAACGTCAATGTTTCCCAACAGATATTAAGAAACATTCATTTGACAAAAGGACTAAAGAACAATGAGGCCTTTAGGATTGGTTTAGGGGGCGTTTTTAGTCAATCAGTCTTACTGACGTCCCCACACAGGCCTCCAGAGCTTGGTTTGCCATGGTTTTTCATAAGAACTGGATGTAAGCCACAAGCTCAGGATGCTGTGCTTGTGCAAGTGAGAGGTTTCTGCTCCTGGCTGGAGCACCAGAATCAGAGCTAACAGTTTGCTTGAGACAGGGAGCCCTGCAGTAATCAGACCCAAAGGAAATGGGTGGGTGACAGAGTCAGAGCTGAAGGGCAGGCCTTGAGGCATCATGCTTTCAAAGGGAAGCTAGCTCATGTTATTGCTTCTCAAATGGTTGGTGTCTTGGTAAGGATGGGAAAGGGTGTGTGGGAAAGGATGCATGGATGTTGTCCCCTGAAGGAATGCTGGAGCACAGGCCAGACACACTATGGTTTCAATCCCTCCCTGCAGAGGAGCTGCAGGGATGAGCACAGAAGGCTGCTGAGAGCCAGTATGCACCCACCTTTACCACCCTTGAATAGCTAGAACCAGCCCTTGTGCCCTATTGCTTTTCTCCATTACCATCCTGCTTCACTGTCTCTGCTACACTGCAGTGACACAAGCTTCCAATGAGTGGAAAAGAAGTCAGTTGGCCAAACCTGTTCATGCACAGGGCTTAAAACCTAGACACGCTAAAAACAGCTGGTGACATCTGGGGTCACGGAGAAAACACTGATGCATCCTGCACCCAGGTGCCATATGCCTTCACAACATGGCATGGATGTTTCCATCTGCTTAGACTACCACAGTCCAATAACCAAAGGAAAGCATCTGAGTGCTACTGGTCTCCCGAAAGAGTTGTAATGAAGACAGCTCTGCATTACTGTTGGCTGTTGCACACTGATGATGCTGTTTGAGCTGTGCCATCAGTAACAATCCTAATTTCTTGATGCTAAAAGAGACTCCGCTGACCTCCAGTCTCCTTCATCCATCCAATACACCAGGGACCACCTGGAAATTGGCACATCATCACGACTAACTCAGGAGAATTCAACAGACAAATTTTTACTGCTGTTGTTGATATGATTTGCAAGCTCTCCATCTTTCTCTGGTAAACCAGCACTTGGAGCAAAACAGAGTATTTCTTGGGATGCAGACACACCAAGGACTGAAAAAGGGTGACAGTACCTTCCTTGCTTCTGCCAGGCTGCATCATCCCACCCCCATGATACTGAGCCATGGCACTGAGTCATGCTGGGGAGGTGTCAAGGCAGTAGGGAGGTTGTGTCACTGATAATCTGTTCTTGTGAGAGAGGTATCCAGGGGTATATGCAAAATGCTGATGCTGAGCAAAAATAGAGTGAGGAGGAAGGGATGTTGTCAAAGTGCAGCAACTGCTGTTTCAGTTCAGTCAACTAGTCTGAGTCAGGTAAGTCCTTTTCCCAGGTGGGACTCTCCTGTGGTGTAGCAAGAAATAATTGCACATCTGCTGAGTTGCATCAGTTCAAGCATAGGGAACACATGGGTCCACAAAAGATGCTACCAAAATAGTGTAAAAAGGCATCATTACCAGAACTTGTAGGTAAACTCATTATCCATGGTGAGAAGTTAAGCAACGTCATCTGGAGAGAAGAAGAAATAGGATTTGCACATCTTTTCAGACTGTTTTAAAATGTTTCACCTGATTAAAGAGATGTGGAATATCCCTTTGATCCGTTCGGAGTACTTGTCCCAGCTATGCTCCCTCCCAGTTCCTTTTGTGTACCTCCTCAGTGGCAGAGCAGGAGACAAAAAAAANTACTGCCTCACTGGCAGAGCATGAGACAAAAAAAAAAAAAAAATCCTTGATTTAGGATAAACATTACTTAGCAAAAAAGCAAAACATCAGTGTGTTCTCAATACCATTCTCATTCTGAATCCAAACCACAGCACTGCAACAGCTACTGACAAGAAATTAACTCCAGGCTAGCTGAAACCAGGATAAACATTGATGGGTGCTGACTATTACACGCCCCTGTATATGGACTTGGCATTATTTATTTTTGCATTGCAAAAAGATTTTTTTCTCACAACAAATACAATGCTGAGAGCCATTGCTGTGAGAAAGACAAAGAGCAAAGCAGTTGTTTGCCGGATTTCCTATTTCATGGCATATTGGAGTGATACTTAGAGAGAGGCAGCCCAGCCATAAAAGACCTGTGTGAGGCAGGAAAAGTGGAAAGAGGTATGCTGTGTGAGAAGAGCACAGGGAGCAGTGATCCACAGCAGATACGGAGACCAGCAATTTGTATGGAGACCAGCAGATGGAAGATAAGGGTCTGTATGCCTACATTTAGCTGATGGAAATAAGAGATAATCTGTTATTAGCTTGGCCTGTAATAAAAGGACATTACACAATGTTCTTCTTGTCCCAGGCAGAGTGTGTTCTCTGACATTCACAGCAGCTTGGCTTATGTTCAATGATTTCACACAAATGTTGCCAATTAACATCTTTCATTCCTGTGCTCAATGTCAGAAACAGCAACAAATCAGCTGTTGATGATTTGCGCAAGGTCTAGGTTCATACTACTTGGGCTCTTGGCATTGTTCTTATATATAGTATTAGTTTATTAAAGAAATTACCATTAAATTGAGAACCAAATGCTCTAAAGTGTGCCACTGGTGATACAGCCAAGAAGAAACAGATGTCCACTGCCTCCAAAACACATCACACTAAAAAGGTAGCATGGAAATACAATAGTAGAAAAGAAAATCAGCAGAATTAGGTATACTTATGTTTGTTCAAAAGTGGGAGAAATAAGTCAACAGGAAGTGGGGACTAGAGAGGCAGAAGAAAAAATAAATATTTCTCCAGAGTAAGACAAGGTTATGCCTACTGCTGGTACACTAAGGTCTATCCAGCTGGATTAAAACCAGAGATTATTGCACAAAGAAGAAGAGTCTCAAGCAAAACCCATATGAGATCCCAGAGGTCCAGAATAGCTTGACAAGACACTCTTACACCATACACCGCCATTGCAGTAGTCTGAGTTTCTCTCTCCCTTCTACATGTGCTCCACATGCCCTTGTCCAGAGCTACCACAGCAGCAGATCTGGCTGCATTTTCACAATGGCTCCCATTTACTATTTAAGATTTCATAAAAATAGCCAGTGGGTGGGTCAAGTTCATCTCTGGGACTGCCTCAGGTCAGATAGTTGAGGTCGAAGATTGAGAAGGGAGTTGTGCAAATATGTCTGAGCAAAAGCGTATTTGGAGGAAGCCTTCAAATAGCCCAAAGAGGGGCGTTGTTTTCTTAGGTGCAGAAAAGGTACAGATCCACATGGTGTTGGTCTGATATGACAATAATTTTGTTTTGTGTTGGTTTGGTATTACAACAGGTGATGTAAAATTCTGCCTGGTTCAGGCCGATAATGGTCTCTTCTGATTTCAATCAATAACTCATTGTTGAGAGCTTTATTAGCTATTATAGTCTCACTTCACCTCAGAAAACATTTCTTCAGCTTTATGGAGTTTGAATTCATGACCCTTGTTTGCCTCAGCTGCATAGGGATTTTTTCACTTTGCATTTTGTCCTCAGATAAAAAGTCCTCCCTCCTGAGACCAGAAGGTCATGAGCAAAGAGCAAATACACTCATGCAATATTTATCACACGTGCATTGCTTCTGGTGTGCTCTAATGGTTTTGCCTGTTAACTGCAACCAGACATTTTTCTCTTTCTATATTCAGATTGTAATCCCTGCCTGCTGGGCCAGAGAAACACCCAAAGAAACACTATGCCACCTGAGCTGCTGGGACCATTTAATTTCCAAGGCCAGTGTTAGGTAAATAATAAATACAGGTGTCCATTTCTGTAAGGACTGAGGATCATTCTTTTGGCTGTGGAAGCATCTTAATAGAAGCATCACCTTGCCTTTCTGTTCTCTGCTCAGGTGGGCAGTGGGAGCTGCAGAAAACAGTCTTGCAGAGGGCAGATGATAGCAGCTGGCAAGGTGTGGGGAGGATAAAGGCTGTCCCAGCTCACTGAAAATGGAGGAGGGGAAATGTACCCATAGTTAAAACTAATTTGCCTGAAAAAGAGACTGTTGGTCTTTTGTCATGACCAGAGGAACTGGCAATCCCCAAACTGAAGAAGAGCATGTGCTGCATGGGATGTTTATGGTGGAAGGGTTGGTTAAATGTTTGGTAATGATAACAAAGTTCACAGCTATGTGAGGAGAGATCCAGAAGCATGCACTGACAGCTGCCTGTCCATGACCAGTCCTGTTGCAGGACTATGCTCCCTGCTGCTTATATGTGGGTAGCCCTCCACTGCTGTAGAGGAGGATGCAGTCAATGCTGTGACCTGCAGCAAGGTTAGTCTCTCAAAGTAGGTACCATGCTGTGGGGCAGAAGCTTCTAGAAGAAACAGAGGTGGCGTAAGGTAGCTTTCAAAGTCGAACCTTCATTCCTGTGAGTCTGCCCTGGTTTCAGCTGGGATACAATTAATTTTCTTCTTAATAGCTGGTACAGTACTGTGTTTTAGATTCAGTGTGAGAATAATGTTGATAATACACTGATGCTTTGGCTGCTGTTTAGCTAATGCTTACCCTAATGAAGGACTGTTCAATTCAACACATGGTCTTGAGGCTGGTGACATCAGTAGGATTTTGGGTTTTTTGATCATGGGATGGTCTACAACACTGGGCTATTGACAGCTGGTGGGATGCACCATTCTCAGAAGGGGAAAAGGCTTGTTTTGAACAGGAGTTAGCAGGGTTGATTTTTAGAGCTTTAAACTAGATTGGAAGGGGGA
>VZRE01011021.1:0-61645 GCA_013396775.1 Cephalopterus ornatus
GGGTTTTTTTGTATCCTGAAACTGGCTTAATTTGGCCACAAGACAAGGAATGAACATTGCCTTTGCTGTGTCGAGAGTGAGGACTGGAGGGTGCTGCAGAGCTGAGGACCGAGGGACAGAGTAAGAGAGACAAGAGAAGGGCAGAGAGGGGGTCTGGGAAGAAGATTGTTGCACTACCCTTAAGAAATTGAAGACAAGTCAGGAAAAATATGGGGAATATACAAAAAACATGAACCTACTTACAGGGAATTAATTATTGAAAAATGCAAAGCAATAACTGTACAAATGAATTCTCCAGTAAAATAAATTACACAATGAGGCAGTTATTACAGCAAGAAAATCCAGTGATCAAGAAATGTGAAGAGTCTAAACAAAGAATAGGAGCTTGCAAAAGAAGTGTTTTCAGGATTTGATGGACTGGACATGAAACTTTTAGTTTTGGTTTTTTTTTTTTCCCTTTCTTTTCCTTTAGGTCATTTCAAAAGGGGTTGTGAAGGCCAGAGAGGAGGAGGCTCCAGGGATAACTTTCCGTGGCCTTTTTGACAGGGGCTGTATAGGAAAGATGGGGACATATATTTTGGCAGGGCCTATTTCAATAGGACAAAGGGTAATGGTTTTCAATTAAAGATATTTGATTCAGATTAGACATAAAGAATAATTTTTATACTATGAAGGTGGTAAAACATTGGAACAGGTGCCCAGAGAAGTGGTGGATGTCCCATCCCCGGAAACATTCAAGGATATTTCGGACAGGGCTCTGAGCCCTGTCCAAATTAATCTAGCTGGAGATGACCCTGCTCATTGCAGGTGGATTGGACTAGATGATATTTAAGGGTCCCTTCCAACCCAAGCTATACTGTGGTTTTACAATAAGATCAGGTGATGTGGCAAGGGGTGTGAATTTCGGGGATGTGTGAATATTTCAGTTTGAAAATAAACACTTAGTTTCAAATAAATGCCTATATTTGTATCAAAAACTGTCCTCCAAACAGTATGCAAACTTTCAAAGTGCTCTGGAGCCTTTGTTCAAGGAGTCTACAAATCACTGAAAAATAACACCCAGTTCTTCTACAGCACAAGTGCTGAGAGTAGTCAATGAATCATTGGTAAAAAGGACAAGAAGCAATTAAGGTCAGGTTGGACAGGGCTCTGAGCAACCTGATCTAGCTGAAGATGTCCTTGCTCACTGCAAGGGAGTTGGACTAGATGATCTTTAAAGGTCCCTCCCAACCCAAACCATTGTGTGATTCTATCAATAGGAAAAGGAAGCATAGAAAACCTATGGCTGCATAGTATCGGCGACAGCTACAGCCCCAAAACAGGTGCTATGAAAGACACAGCCTGAAAATCTTTTCTGGTCTCTGAAATATTTTGCCATGTCACTCTTTATAAGAAGCAGAGCGAAGAAGCCCTATTCACTGCTAGGGTGAACCAACACCCTTGCCCTGAACACTTCTCACGGTGCTCAGATTCAGCTGTTTCAGTGCACCAACATTGTCTCTAGATCTCATCCAGAAATCTCTCCTGTCAAATAACCCACCCATCACATGGAAGCACCTGCTGCTGTGAAGATATATGAACTTAATTCTGTTCTGCAGTATCTATGCAACCCCTAATAATATTAGTATAGTAGAAGTTGGAAATTGGACCAATTGAAAATGGAAAGTGGCCAATTATCTTTGTGATATCCACAGTGTGATAGAATAATGGGAAAAAAACCACCTCTGAGTTTGTCTTCACTGCAGGGTACTGTTTCAAATTTTATTTGAGATTTATTTTACTGACTTTAGGGAAGAAAAAAAATACCTACTGGAAGTATGCATCTGGTACATGGACACAGGCTGAGAAATTGTAACTGCTTCCCTGAAAATGATCACTAGCCCAGTGAAGAAAATCATCAATATTTAATCCCTTGCTTTCCATCTGATACATAGCTCTAATAGAGAAGTAACATTCAAGCTTTTGAATGTCACCTTGTATGTTGATTAGGTTACTCCCCAGCAGTTGAATCTCATCATTTATCCCAGCCCTTTACAGAGAACACTCTGCATAATGTGAAACATTCAGGTGTTCAAGGGAATGCAGCTGCCTGAGGGATCACTGGGAAAAATATAGACATTGCCATCCTACTCCATGTAGAAGCAGTAGTCAGAGAATCTCAAACAGCATATTTTCTCTGTTATGTGGAGGGAAAATCATAACCAAAATGCAATCTCTGTGGAAGAGACCTGCTGCACACAGCAGTGCATGCCATATACCCAGCGAAAGTTACACACCAACACAAATGTCTGCCCCTCCAGGAACAGAGCACATGGGAAAGATGTGGGTAAGTTGATAGAAAAGCTGGTGAAGACAATTTTTGCATTTAACTAGAAACATAGTAAAGCCTGATTTAGTAGTTATCCATGTGTGAAAGAGTATAAGGTATGGTTTTCATATATATGCTCATAGTTTATACTCTTTCTTGCGTAGATAAGATCATATATATTATACAGCTATATTATAGCTATGATTATGTATTATATTACAATGCACTTAATTTATATGTAATATAATCTGTGTAATTACAGCTATATTACAGTTATAATTATATATATAAGCTGGGTGCTGAGGCACAGCAGGACCTGCCACCTTGATTGCTGTTGTTTATGTGTATTCCCTTCACTTGATGGAGGAGGAGCTTTGGTAGTTTTTATATGCAGCACAGTGGCCCTGATAAGCACCGGGAGTGTTACTCCTGATTTAAACTCAAGGGTGTGATAAACTGTGTAATCAAATCTCAGTTCTGCATGTTGAATGTGAACTCTCAGCTAAAATAACTTGGAACAGATCACTTTGCATGCAAGGGAAATTACAGAAAGCCTGTTGATGGGTCAGTCCTTTTTAGCATCTCCTCTCCTCTCCTCTCTGAGAATTGTGACAAACTTAGATCCTGCCCCAGGCACAATTCTTGTGTGAACTGAAGTTTGAAACCTAAAGCTCAAAAAACTTACAGTCATGATGATTTTGTTCATAGATATGAAGTGACACCATGAAATCTATTAATATGAGGGAATCATCTGCTAAAACCTTACAAAGCCCAAGGCAAAACACTTTTTCTAGAGAAGAAGAGACCATGGTTGCATTCAATGGAAGAAGCCCTGAATGGATGCAAACATTCCCCCAGAGGTCAGCTGAGAACAGCCCACGATCTGATCTGTCACTGACTTACATCCAGCGTGGCTCTGGTTTAAGCAGGCATAAGAAATCGCTCTGATGCATCACAACAAGCTGCTCAGATAAGACTGTTTTAAGACATTGCTTCTGTTTAACTGACTATCTGAGTTAATGTTAGAATTAGGTTGGGGTAGGATAGAACTTGGCCCAAGGTCCAATACTATAGCCTCTTCATTTTGCTTGAGAATCCATGACTATCATTCCAGTGTTTGGCAAGTCAGAATTAAATTAGCAAAAAGTACTGAAAGTTTGTTATGCAAGTTCCCTCAATGCCATGATTCTCACTTCAATCAATGCTACTAATTAAGCCAATTTAAACCTGAGCAGTAAGGCTGAATGCGGATGTAGTGGTGTTGCTCAGGATGTTGGGAATGTGACAGGTAACTCAAAAAAGGAGCTTCCCATCATAAGGCTGGGATCCTACACCACACCAATTTGTGCAGTTCAGGAATGTGCCAAAGGAAATCTTATTCCTATTAATCTATCCTTATCTATGACTTCCTAACTCAAGCTGTGTGCTTTAATGTCAAACTGCAGACTGTTGTTTAGCTGCTAAGGTTTTTTTTTATGTGGAGGGAATGGTTCATCCAGTCTTTGTTTGTAATCACACAGTGGTTGTCTGGTCGGAAACATTCATGGTTAGCAAGGAGAAATGGGTACCTCCTGAAATGAGTTCATCCCGTTCAAAGGCATATTCCAAAACAAGCTTGATAAAACTATCCCTGGATGTAATTAATGCAGTATAAATTGAGACAACCACCTTAGAGTGTCAGGCTGACTGTTGAACAGCAGTTTAGTGAAATGAACTGTGTCCTGAAAGCTTGTACTCTGGGATCTGGTTGAGGTGCCACCTCTCTTATTCCAGTTACAAAGCAGCAAACAGGAAAACTGAAAAATAAACCAAAAACTAGTTGGCTATGTTTAGTAAGAATCTTTTCCTCTGGAGTGAATTTTACTGTCTTCCTGGAGATTGGGGTTTGGTTCAGCTGCCAATTCCTGTTACCTCTTGCTGGGTTCATCCTGGTATCTTGCTCATTCTCAAATTCTGCACATGTATATTCAGAAATAAGCTCCTTAATGTTGATTCTTCACCTTTTCAGTCTGTCAGGAGTGAATTGTGAAGTGACTCTGATTTCTTTTCAAGCTCAGTCCCAGTTCATGGCCATCTGCAAGTACATGGGAAATTTAACAATAAGAAGGGAATGCAGGCATATTATGTTGGGTTTTGGCACATACAGGCACGTTTCTAAAACATGGGCTCCGGACTATTCAGATAGATCTGTATCAACCCTTAGGAGCTATTTCTGCACCTCATCTGACAGGGTCATGTGCTTTCAGTGCTGATGAACCACCCCCTTCAATCCATTTTCTTGTGTCAGCAGATAGACTTTATCAGGTAAAAATACTGAGCTCCATTTCCTTGTTATTTCCTTCCTTTTTGTTTTGGGACAGGAATTATTTCCACAAAGTTTGCATATCTATTATAGCTTTACTTTAGCCTGGTCAACTAGATTAAAACACCTTCAAGGCATATCCAGGGATCATTTAATTTGCTGTGTTTTAAGATGAACCGATCGATTTTCAGGGAATATCCCTCTCTCCACTGTCTGTCAGTCAGTGTGTGCTAACACAGTCTAGACACATTGAAGAGTATTTCTGTCTCGATTCACATCCATTATAAGTGTCTACAGGAAGGTTTACATGTGACCCAGGGACTCAACACAACTTCAATACCTTTAGGGATGCACCAGAACATCTGAAACACCCTCCTGGCTCTGGCAGATGTGACAGGGATCCTCTGGGACACCCGTCCCTTCCTGCACCTCCCTCCAGGAGGCCTCCAAAGGCCCCCACTCAGTTGTACCTGCCTGAATGGGTCTGGCACAGGATCACAATAACACAACCCCGAAGAGCAGCGAGTCTGCAGGTATTTTGTACCATCACAGCTCTATTTTACTGACAGCTGAATCACAGCTCATACAGCCGGCCACTAGGTTGCAGCTGAAGCTAAAATCACAGAAAAAATTCCATTTGCTAGAGCAACCTGTGCAGATTCTCACTGCTAGCAAGCTATGGCCATGTACTTACAATTCAGTAAGTAAGGATAAATAGTGCACTGACAGGCACCATTACTTTACTTATTCTTTATGTAAAATTCATGTAAACATGTCCAAGTAGCACAATATTCTGTGCCAACCATTATTAGAAGGCATTAGCTTTGTTTTCTAGAGTAACCAAGATGGAATAAAGTAAATTATCAATTCAGTAGAGATGAGAGGTAAACAGTGATCCCATTTAAAATCTTTACCTTGGAGTCTTATAAAGAAGCATGGCTCCAAATTTACCTTTATTTCAGGTCATTATCTTCAATAAAAATGGGGATGGCTCTCCCAAGATTACTCTGATATTTGGCTAGAACTGAGCTAGCTCTTTCAAAGTATTTTTTAAAAGCTGTTCACTTTTAGAAATGGTTTGAATAATTGGGTTTAAATATAGCAGCTATCTTTTTTTTTAATCTTACCGTAGTCGCTAGAGCTACTGTGAGTATATAAAAGAAAAAGTGACTTCTTTGAGCAGGTAATTTCTAATAGGTAAGCAAAAAGGCAAGTGTAAAGAAACTGATGATGTTACAGGCAGTAGTTTGCAGCACCCACCTAATTTGAATGGTATTGAGTTTTTATAGACATTGCAAAAATGATGAGAGTCAAGAGAAAATAAGAAGAAAGAAGACAGGACAGAACTATGTTTGTTGAGGATACAATTTAAGTCAATAGATGGATTAGAATACTTGCAGCTTTTTTTCAGGAAGTGTCTGCGCGACTTAGAAACACCTTGATGTGATGGAGAGAAATCCATCTGGGTGAATATCATGCCCAAATGATAAGCTTGATCAATGAGTATGATGCTGTTATCTTTTAGAATGGCTGAAAAGGAGAGGAGAATGCAAGCTGAGGGAAGAGATGGAGATTAGGAATGTTGTTTTAGCAATACCGAGTTTGAACTGAGACATAAGTGAGGCTAAAGATATATTGACATCTTAGTTGGGCATGGGAAATGGTTTTTGCCTCATTTATAGAGGAGTGTTCAATTTTTCTTTGCTTTGAAAGAATGGAATCTCTTCCCCCTCCAAATGTCACAAACTTCCTACAATTCCAAAGTTGTCTCTCTTTTTCAGGCTTGCAAAAAAAAGAAATTATCATGACCAAAGGTAGACACGTGACTTGACTGTGAAATGTCAAGAACGGTTCTAGGGGATTTGCTTGCATTTTTGGATACTTAGTTACTTCGAAAATTAGGTCCCCCAAAACTACCAGCCTCCTTTAGAAATGTAGACTGTGATGTTCTTCCATTGGGCCGCTTTTTTTGTAGAGCTGCTAATAGATAATGGACAGGAATTTTTCACTCATACATTTTCCCTGTGTTGATTCTCCTGTGGCAGCTTTCATATGAAAGATGCCTAAACCCTTCTGGGAAATAGGAGACAAACATATGCACTAAAGGCTAAAGTGGGGAGAAAAATCTGCACTTCCGGTTTTTAGGTTTAGATTTGTCCATCACCAAACTTCTTCACTTCTATACACATGAACAAAGCAGAAGAGCACACAGTTCTCAGTCCGTGATGATTTTATAGGATTTTAGGGGTCAAGACTAGCCACCAGTTATAACCCTTTTATTTAAATGCCCACTTTCAGGGATTGCAAGAAAAATCCTCCCCCTAGCCTGCTCAGAAAGCTGCCATCTGCTGCAAGACCTGGAACCACTGTCATAAGTTCCGGCATCCACTAAAAATGATGAAGATCAGAGAAAAAGAAAAATGTGCTTCTGGCTAAGACTGTTATATAAAAGGAAAGAATATGAAGAGATCTCTATAGTCAGCAAAAGAAGAAACAAGGTAAAGACTAACTTAGAATATTTTATTCGTTTACCCCTATCACCTCCTGTAAATTCTGACAAAATACAGTGCCCATCTTTCCTCTATATCTAATCAGAGAGGAGACAGACTCTATTTTTCATGTAATGTAATAGAACACACTGTAACTACCAGACAGTAAAAGAAGATACCATAATGGCTACGCTTTTAAGAGCACACATTTTTGTTGTTGTCAGACGCTGGTCGTATGGGAGCAAATTGAATGGAGCTGAAGGTAATACATAATTCTGAAGAATCACCCAGCAGGCAGCACAAAGGGACACTGGCTTTGGGAAATATTGAAAAATCCTGGCTGTATTAGCTTTATAGCTCCAACCCCCTCTAATTAGACATAAAGTTTTAATCAATATACTTCTTTAGATTGATCTCTAGACCTTTTCTTCTGGGCTTTCCTAAATGTGATATTAAACAGTGAAATGTGTTTGGCATTTCCAAACAATTTGATATCAGCATTACCGTGTGTGTAAGAAATTGAACAACAGCTTGCATATATGAAATACGGCCAACTTCTCCATGAAAATAATGGCTGTAGGGATAAAAACACAGGAAAGATGGCATACATGGACTATCCTGATATTTCATTTCATGTACAGGAAGTAGGAATTTCTCCATTAGATAATATGTGCCTAATTCTCAGAATACCTGATCACTCAGAAACCTGACAGAAGGCACTGACATCTGCAAATGGCTGTCACTTAGCAGTCAACCACTCACTTGAAATCAGACAGGATTATCTGGAAATGTAGGACAAATCTGCAAATTGCTCCTGATGGATGAATGAATCTCTTTCTAAGACAAAACAGAAATTAATTATTATACAAAATTATATTTTAATCAACTTATTCCTGGAATAGAGAGGGTTATCTTGTTCACAGATATCATTTGCTGCACTATATAGAAATAAATGTCTTTCCAGTTAGGACCAAGTAATCAAGAAATCAAAAATGACAATGCTTTGGTCTCAAGGAGTGTGTCTATGTCCTCCAACAGACCAGCACAGAAGTCTTCATCTCTTGTCCTGTTTCCACACCTTCAGGTGAGCCCACAGTCTCTCATGTACAGGAAAATACAAACACAAGGTGGATTCAGCTGGCCAATACAAAGGTGGGATTCAACTGGAGCTGAAGACAGATACATCTAACAGTTTACATTTAGGGGATCAGCTCATACATAAGTGCTTGTTGGCATATGAGATGCGACAGAACATCTAAGACATTAATACAGAGCTAAGAGATGCCAGGTTGCATGTATAGGAAATCTGTGCCCATTTTGGTCAGCAGTTGCTGCCCAGACACATTATTTTAGGGCATCCCAGATAGCACTGGACACATTTTTAGACAACTGAATTAGATTTGTGTTTGACTGATGCTTTGCATTTGTCAGCCCATGTCTCATGTCAGATTGTAGCCCCAAACACCTTTGCCCTAGGCTCACTGTCCCTTACAGAGCTTTTGACCTTGATTCATTTTAACCGTTTTTTTTTCCACAGAAAACTCTTTTGGCTTCATCAGATGGCTCTTTCCACTGGTATGTGAAATACCAACTTGCAGAGCACTCAGCACAGCAGGTAAAGGAGGGAGGATGGATCCTGCGCTTACTGGTTCATCTTTCTACACAGCTATGTCAGCACTTTGTGGAAGTGAGGTTTCAATTTTTGCTTAAAATATGGATCCAGTAACGCTGCCAACTTGCATTTATCTCTGTCATTGAGCTTGTCGGCCACAGCAGGCGAGGACACAATTCAACAGCTACTTCTCTTCACCGGTGTTCGAACAACAAATCCCTTTAACACAAGATGATGTTTATTCCAGCAAATTGCAACGAAGTCAGACTCAATGGTTGGACTCAATGACCTTATTGGTCTTTTCCAACCCAAATGATTCTATGATGAAAGCCATAGTAGCAAAATTTGAGGAGAGACATTTCACGGAGTAGAGAAGTCCTACGAATTTCCTTCTCAATGATATGCAGTTTCCTACCTAACTGTAAAGAATTAACATCCATTGAGAGGGATAACTAATGCCCTGCAGAAAGTCCCTTTAAAGGACTTACATCAAATAGTCTCCTGGCTATGCATCACCAAGGAAGAGGAATTACTAATGTATACAAAAAAGATCAAAGGAAGAAGGTTTCTCTGTTAAGAAAGGACTAGAGGATCTTGGTCTACTCAGTGTAATAAAATAAACTGAGAAAAGAGAGGGATGAGAATCCATTGGGCAAGAAATAAACCTGGGGAGTGAGAAGAAATACTTAATATAAAGGTCCTGATAGTCACCAAAACCAGTTTTAAAATAAGCTGTGGAAAACGTAAGCAACAGAGGCACAAGGAGCTTTTCTTTTAGGCGATGCTTTGTTGTGGTGGCATGGGTGCATTCCAGCTCAGGCTTCATTCCCTTAGGGCTGGCAGTAGTCACTACCTGGCCACATGTTTTATAGAGTTCCAGTGTCACAGACTGTATGTGGTCTCTGTATGTCAAGGCATAAACTGTTCATAAAGTTTTCAAGGTCATTCACCAGCTGACTGCTACTTCTGGCAGCATATTGATGGAGGGCTTTGTATGTTGTGTGTTCTGATGCAAACCAGGTAGCCTTGCTTAGGAAGGACCAGAGGAACATACTAGGGAAGGGAAAACAGGGGATGGAGGCAAGACATGGGACTCATCTCACCTAACAAAGTGCA
The DNA here is from genome assembly GCA_013396775.1 of Cephalopterus ornatus. Taxonomy (NCBI): domain Eukaryota; kingdom Metazoa; phylum Chordata; class Aves; order Passeriformes; family Cotingidae; genus Cephalopterus; species Cephalopterus ornatus. The sequence goes on from VZRE01011021.1 coordinate 9,828, forward strand.
CTGCTGTAAGAGTTACTTGTTGTCTTTATACCCAGAGAAGAAAAATGGGCATTTAGGGTTTGATTCACCTGACCAGTTTCAAGCAGTAATACTGGGATAAGAAACTGCAAACTAGACAACTGCACAGTGTCAGTGAAATATTCCTTGGGAAGTTTTGACGGATGTTAGATACAACATGTTTCTTTATGGAAAAGGAGTGGGAGGTTGTAAGATTTTACTTTATTAATATTAGGCACATGTATATAGATATGAAAGCCTAGCTGAGATTTAGGCAAGATGATATATATCTAACGAAGGAAGCAGTTTTGGAGAACATTTCTGGAGGAGACAGGGTAGCTAGTAAATTTTGCTTTCACCGAGAAATAGTTAGGTTTTTTTATATAAATATGGGCTCGTTTCAAGGTTGGTGGGTACAAGTAATTATATTTTATGGAGATAACAGATTAAACTTTTAACATCCATATCCAGTCAGCTGCAATGTAAGAGCTAATAATAACCGTCCTTGGGAAGATTCAAAGTAACATCCAGAAAAATCAGAAAAGGCCAGCACTGACATTCCTGAAATAGTCAAGAAAAAATAATTGCTGTGAATAAACAAACAAAAAGAAAGAATATCTTTGTGTTCCAGAAAGAGACAAAGCATAACTCCAGTTAAAGAAAAAATCCTTTGTAGGTCACCTCAGGAAGGAAGAGCTCACAGTCACCAGTAAAATAAAAAATGCAGTAAGGAGGGGAAAAAAGTTTTGGCGGAAAAAAGTTTGCAAGGAAAACAGTATGAACTACAAATAAAAGCTGCCGAGTTAGAAAAAGAGCAATAATTGTTTTGCATGAGCTTCAACGCTTTAATATCCAAAAGAGGGGAGTAATGATGGCAGAAACTGATAAGAGAAGACAGATCTCTTGAATATGTTTGAGGATGAAAATCTGAAGTGATAGAAGACTTTCTGGCATAGCACTTAGACAAAGAAATAAATGACATTGACAATACACTGCTGAGGATGGCACTTAGAGGAAAGGAGCTTGGCAAGAAAGCACAAACTGTTTTGACTGATTGCTTCTTTCTTTTTCCTAAATAAACATCCTTAAATTTGGTCAGAAACTAGTGCTAGCTGGTGTCTGTGACAGTTGAGGTACTTAACACTCTCAAAGTCATGGATTTTTCACCTTGGAACAAAAATGTAAGTTGAAAAACTTTGTTCAGCATCACAGATCAAGGAGACTCTCTCACTTGAAGAAAAATATAGAATCATAGAACGGTTTGTGTTGGAAGGGACCTTAAAGCTCATCTGGTGTTCCTAGAAGAGACACCTTCCATTAGACCAGATTGCTCAGGGCCTCATCCAATCTGGTCTTGAACACTGCTAGGGATGGAGCAGCCACATATTCTCTGGGCAACCTGTGCCAATGTTTTGCCACACTCTGAATAAATAATTTCTTTCTAATATCTAATCTAAATCTCTCCATTTTCAGTTTAATGTCATTACCCCTTGTCCTATCATTATCTACATATGTAAAAAGTTGCTCTCTTTCTTTTTCACAAGCTCCCTTTAAGAATTTGAAGGCTGCAATGAGCTCTCCCCGAGCTTCTCTTCTCTAGGCTGAAAAACCCCAAATCTCTCAGCCTGTCTTCATACAAGAGATGGTCCAGCCCCCTCATCATCTTTGTGTCCTCGTCTGCACTTTAAAAGATTAATCATCTAATGTCCCTTAGGATAAAAGGCATTTCAGCCTACAAGTATCTAATACTTTCTCCATTATTATAAAGGGAATCTGGACAGCTCTGTTGCATATAAAAATCATCAACTGTCAACTACATTTGCCTTATTATCCCACAAGAGGACTGACCACAAGATTGCACAGATTACTTTGTCTCAGTGCAAGAAACCTCATGTTCTTCCCCATCATGCTGAAAGGCAAATTAAAAAATACCTTTTCCTTAGCATCCTGAGATTCCTAAACTTCCAGTATGGAAGGCAGAGAAGTGCTTTTCTGTTGGCTCACACGTTACATCTGGGGCAGCACAGCACATAAAGAGGATGCTTTATTGCTTTGAGGTGCCTATGAATTTAAGCTGCATTGTTGTTTGTATCCAGCAGCACCTCAGGACATGAGATTAGCACGTCACTCCATGCTGACACCTTGTTTGCTTTTTGTATTAACACCTAGACATGTTTCAGGGCTTTAACGTGGGGGTCTACCGGTAATTAAGATTAAGGCGCATTCTTTGCTGACAATTCCCTGATGAATTAACTTCTCTCTGCATTCAGCCACATATTCAGATTTTGCTTCATTCCTCAGTCAGGGCAGAATCCTTGTTATGATTTATTGCAATCCTTATTGTGATTAATAGAGCTCTACATTGTTCATCTCCTGGGCAATGAAAGCAGGATGCCTATTCAGCCCGGAGAGGAGCACGTGGTCTCACTTCAACATCAACATCCTCGATGGAGGCTTCCACGTAATGTATTTTGGAAACCCTGTTTCTCACTGACAGAGATAAGCTGACTAGTTTTGTGCTTTAGCTCTCTGGTTTTTAAGTGGTCTGAACTGTATCTTACATGTCGATTTTCTGATGCATCTTCAATATATCAAGCCTATCATTTAAACATTAATGTTTTGTATACTTCAATATTAAAACTACATAACATTTTTTAAAAAATATGAAAACTACTTGATAAAATGTCAGTGAATAAAGAGGATGAGAAAATCTGGGAAGCAAGAAGGTCAAAAAATAAGTAATGAGTTGAGGCTTTTCCCACACTGATCAGAAAGCCAGTTTGTACAAGATACACTTGTTTACTATTTTTAGAATACCATTGTCTGCAGTTACTTACTTTATACGGATTAAAATTATTCAATACAAAACTCACCTGATAATTATGAGTCAGATGATTGTATTCTAGGTGATACACTAATAAGAGAAGGTTTTTGTGCTGAGTTGCCATTCCCTGGCACTGAACTTGTGATTAGACTGAGTCTCCAACTTCCAGATATTCTGAAAGCTTCACAAAGTAGTCTCTGAACACAGTACATTGACCACCTGATTGGGTAATCATGAAATTGTGAATGTAAACCACCAACTAATTATCCCTCTAAATACTGATTTTATAAATGCCATATGACTAATAATTAACACTGGCTAATACTGTAATATTTCCTATTTAAACACAGGTAATGCCCATTTATGTTTCCAATGAACAACATTTCTTGACTTCCTTTATTTCTAGCTCATGTCTGGAAGTCATTATGCACAGCCTAAAAAGCTGCACTGATCTTCTTGAAGCTGCAGTAGATACAAATAATTAATATTTGCCTATGCAAAAGCTGACTGTCACGGAACTGCTCTGTAAGGAGTAGCTGACACCAGCAATTGTCAGTTCCTGAGGGACATCTCTCAGATGGGTGGGTATGAACAGTAGATGAGATGACTGGCATCACTCCGTCTTTCATCCTCAAGAGCTGTTTCCTACCCTGTGCTGAAAAATGGCTCTTAAATTGACTTGAGTGAGACATGGACTGAAAAGAATGAGAGGTTTTCTTTATAAAACCTGTTTCACTTTGCAGTGGCATGGATTTAGGACTGCTCTAAGTATCATTTATCGTTTCTCAGATAGAATGGGTAGTGGAGAGCTTGAGGGTGAGTGACCTCTTTGACCATACCTTGATCCACAGAAGAACAAATCATTTCACAGTGAAATCTGCCTTTCAGAGTGGGCATCAGTGTAATGATGTGACCCTGGGACACGATGGCTATGGAGCTGTGGTGGTATGAGTGCTGCATCCCTGCTTCCAATGCCATCAGTGTTTCTTTCAACAGTTATTCAGTGAGTCTGCCAGGAGGCAAAAAAACTAATTACAGAGCGGTCCTTCAAACGGGGCTGTGGTTCACGTTTCTTGATGTGATTCCTTTTTATCTGCACTGCTGACATCTTTAGAATGCAATATCTAAGTTTAAAATGTTTTAGTTTAAGGAGTACTGCATTCCTGTTTACTTTCCTCCTTCATCACATCAGCTTTTCATGTTCTTTTTATAGTTTTGGTAAACACTATCCTAGTATCATATCCAAAAATGAATGCCAAAGTGTAATGAAAAGGAGTTTTATTTTAAGACTTCAGTGGAATCAGAAGGGACCTGCAAAAGTCCCTGAGAGCATCACAGGATCAGGATTTCTGTGTCTTTTGAGAGACAGGATCAAATAGAGCACTGGAGAGATCTCAAGAATAGAAGGCACAGAGGGAACGCCAAGGGAAAGCAATAAAGGTCAACATACTGAAGAAGAATGAAAGAAGAATGAAAAAAGCTTACTCTCAGACTCTCAAAGACTTGTGGATGCCTAGAATCCCTTAAAACTAATAATCCCTCCTGGTATTTCACTGGGCATTTAGGCAGCTACTGATGCTAAATACTTTAGACACTTACTGTGGATGTCCAGGCATGACTATCCAGGGTAAATGGTGGGATGCACAATAGTCACCTCCATCAGAGACACAGTGGAAACCTTCAAGGTCAAACAAGAAAATTCATAAACAGGCCTGGCAATAGGAACACTGCTCCTGGGGGTGTTCTGTAGAAATAACTGGCAGACACAGCGGCAGTTATTGAAAACCATGTCTCAAGTTGTTTCACCTAAGAACATTTTGGGTGTGGCGCTGGAACTTTGCAAGAGTCATTCTGGTAAGTTTTGGGCTTTTGGAGAAATGGGGTTATGCACTGCTGTGGGTGAGGCTGGTTGTTTTGATTGCATCTGTCTGCTCGTTAGTGCTAAAGAAAGGGGATTATTTTACTTACTGTTGAATGGGCATCCGAAGAAATCCAAGATTTGGCAGATCACTTGCACAAGCCTGAAGTGAAGACCAGCCCCTGTTCACCCCAGAAACACAAATTTCCTGAAGGCATGGGCGTGCAATAAATTTTCTAGACAATGCATCAATGGCTGTAAAAGGGTGTGAAGCTTCAAACTCAGAACACCCTGAAGAACAACACTCTCTCTTGTCTTCGGAACACAGCCCAGGCTTTTTGCCAAAGGTGTTAGTGCAGGTCTTCATGATCTTTGCAGAATTGCAAAAAAGTTCTCAGATCAACAAAAGCTCTCAGATGATCCTATGCTGAAGGTGAAAACCAGAAATCTTTTCCTTCCAAACATCCAATTTTGAGTGTTAGTTTGGTTTGGTCATGCTGTCCAAAGTATAATAGATAATACATTTTAATTGGACAAATCCTCACCCGAAGAGTTCAATGATAGAAATAAATCTTTTTCTGGCTCTACTGTGTTTGACATAGGCTCAATTCTAATCTCATTTACAGAAGTCTGACCACGACTGGCTGGATTGAAATCGACTGCCTTTTCTAGTGTGAAAATAGGATCAGGCCCCATAGCTGCAATTATGAATAAAAATGGTTGTATAAAATAAGGGTTTAGGTTGAAAAGAATTCCACTGACAAACTGAGACACAACGACCCTTTTCTGTGAGGGGAAAAAAAGGGCACTTTTTCAATGCAGATAAGAAATAAATGTTTAGCAAACTTCTTTGCTTGGTTTGTAGCTGTAACGAGCCTTAAGCTTCAGAAGACAGCTGGGAAGAGGGAATTAGATGCCTCTGCAGACTTCTTTATTTTAATTACTTTCAAGCCACACTGAGAAATTATGGCCAAAATAATAAATTGAATTAAAATACTTACACTAATAGATCTGTGCATACAGAAAGATAGTTACAGTTGTGTTTATTCATGAATGGAATTTATTGGGTTTTTTTTTCTTTTTGTTCATTTTTTTCATTGCTTTTCTTTTAACTCTGATTAGGTGCTTGGAGGCAGAGCGTCATCTGGCTTCTATAAGTGAAGAGAAAGAAATAAAAAGCTTTTGCACTTTGCACTGTGTTCATTACAGTGCTGTGCTCACAGCTCTTTGCCCCATATGCTCTTTTCTGAACACAGCTCCACCATTATGAAATGCTGTCATGCTATGCTTTTTCCCTTCTCCTCCTCCTCTTCCCCTTCCTCCTCTCCCTCCCATTTACCCACTGCCACCGATTCCATCATCTTCCATCTCATTGATCAATACAACTTGGCCATTAGTAGTGACTCCACTGTCCTTCCATTTCATACCACCTGTATTTTGACGTTTCTTACCCTACCAGATCTCTTTTCCAGAAGTATCTAAGGAATTTACACTGAACTTTTTTCACCAACACAAGACTGGATTGCTGATTAAAGCTAATTTTTCCCATGAAAGGTTTCTTTTAAAGATAAATATCCAAAGTTAAGAAACCGAATGCCCCAAAACTCAGTGATTTTACTCTTATGGGTGTCCCGTGGGAATAGTGGGTCAGTAGCATCATGTTCCTGTTTCAAGGGCTCTGCTACATTGCTGACATTCCTCTGAGGTATGTTCCCTGCAAGTGGGAACATCATGTTACCTCATGGGGATGAGTTCTAACCAAGAGCTCTGCCTACAAAGGAGAGAAGGATTTAAATCATTCAAACCATTACTCCTGTGAGGAAGCATAACATCATTAATAGAACAGAAGATTTAACTTGGAGGCAAACACGTGCTAGTATCAGAATTTGTGATAAAACTCATTTTTTTAATGGAAAATATACAACAGGGTAGTATTCTTGCATCAAAACCATTGTAAGAACATAACCCCAAATCTTTCTCGTCTTTTGATTTCAGCAACCCCCAGCAAGCTCTTTCTAGCACCCACTTTTTGTTGACTGTTGCAACCTTCTGTTAGATTGCTCCCACACCTCCCAGCCTCTTCAGAGCATCACTGCTGTGATTTTAATGTCCATTTTCCTGAGAGGCTTTTTCACCACATACATGTGCAGTCTTCTCTTACTACATCAATCCAATGCTCAGCTCCTCGCCCACCCTCCACATCTCAGCCTTCTCCAATTGTTTACAGGTTTATGCTGTCTTGATGACTTGCACATGGCCTTCTTTCCTCACCGGCTGCCAAATTCAGCTGCTAATTTTCCCAATCTTTTGACATGCCTTTGTACCTTCTTCTATTCAGAGCAGTCACACACATTAAATAATCTCCATAATTCATGGTATTTAATTTTGTCATTGCCAAAATGTTCTCAGCAGCAGAATCGACTCTTCTGATAAATGCACAGTCTTCAGTTTTCTCTCTTTTCTTTGGTTGTGAGAATGATCCATTTTATCTTTGTTCCTTCTGTAACATCATAATTTCCATAATTCATTAACAATTCAAGTGAAGTCCCTTTGCTTGTTTCTCATGCTCTTTGAATCTTGCTGATGCCACAGGATACTGCTGTTCTTCTTTCACCACCAACACAAAGCAAGCACAGTCCCTGATGTTTTTAAGTGAGCTATCTCTAAACAGATGGGTTTGGGTGCAGTATTAAATCCAGCTACAGTTTGTTGTACTGGTCTAGATATCCATCAAGCCTCCTGAGTTTTCCATCTTCCTCTGTGAAACCGCATCACAGACACATCGACTTTCATGAGTGATTTGGAGCACTTCATGAGCTAAGCTCTGGTTTAATTAATTTGTGCCTAAGTTTTCAAAGCTGTGCAAGCACTCACTGAAATGAGTGGAATCATGCAAATACAGACAAAGATAGAGAAGTACACAAAGTTATTTGCAGACTCATCCAAATGAAATTTTTTTTCTGAGTGCTCAGTCAGGTTTGAATTGAAATCACAGGGAGGTGGCAGGAAATCAGGTTATCAGAGCTGTCAAAAAAGATGTGTGAAGAGAAAGTTTAAAATCTAAATCTTACAGCTTCCTCATTTCCCATAAATCTGTGTAGTAATGAGCCCAAAAACATAGAAGGCACCAAATCAGTGAAGAGCCATTGTCCATAGGAATTCATGTTATCAGATTTTTCAATCTGTATTTACTAATGAAGGTGAACATGCATTTTTTGTTGTTTTTTTTTCTGACACTGGATGTCAAGTGAAGGAATGTGACTGACATTGCATCAAACCATTCAGCCCACCTCCAACCTTCTCATTTCATCATACCTCAAAAGTAAAATCAATACCTCCACCTTAGTAATATTTGACAGATGATTCTGCCTTGAAGAATAAAAGCCAGTTCCATGTCTTTCACTGCACTATGCAAGAAAGAGGAAAAGAAGGAGCTTTATGCAAGTGAGAAAAAAGACTGTGGCCTTCTAAGTCATCATAATCATGTATTACTACTCCCATACCTTATTTTGAGCAAATGCCAAGTTTCCATGTTATGTCATAGCCATTTGGGCTTTTTCTGCTGAAGTATTCAGCAATGCCTTCCAGCATTATGAGATGAAATACCCATATTTATACCATCCAATAAAATTAGCCAAGGATCTTTTTCTAGCACTGAGGTCAGAGTGAACCACCTCCTATCTCGCATCTGTTTCTGTACATCTGTAACCACCTTTCCCAGTCCAAATTGCTTATTGGGAACAGTCCCTGGCTGATGTTATTCCCTGCTCCAGCCCTTACAATTGGCTTGGGCCAGTCTTGTCCTGGGAATCGCACTAGCAGCATGGGCTGTACTCATAGGCAGTATTTGATCCCACGTCCCAGTCCCAATTTATTTACCAATATAGGCAAAAGTCTTCTGGATTTCTCCGTTATAGCATAACAAAACCTAACAAAATATTTTAAAAAGTAAAAAACAGCCTAAAAAATTAAAAAGGAAAGGAAAAAAAAAGTATTTATTGTGGACAAAATGTCCACGATTACTTACAGCACAGGCACTAGGCTCTAGCAGTTGTACTCAGAGCGTTCCTCTGACCGAAACTGGTTGTCTTCAATGCCTACCTTTGATTAGACCACCACTGTCTCTTAGTGGAGTGTGGCTTCTTGAATGGGATCATTTCATCCTAAAATGGATGTCTAAATGATGTCAGACCTATTGTAGAGACATTGAAACTGTCTGGTTTTATATGCAGACACATAGACACTCAAAGGGTATTGCATGTCTAAAGTGAATAACTCCAAGGGCAAAGACAAAATTAACTATAACCTGAACTTTATGAACTCTTGACTGTTGGAACTCTAATTTCCTCAAAAATCCAGCTGTTATGTATTTAAGAAACATCTGCAAGGGGTTTAACGGCTGAGCCAATGCCTCATTGAGTTTTGGCTAACCGACTTTTCTATGGTGATTTGGAAAGTGTCTGTAAGCAGAATTTGATTGCATAAATCCCTTCAGTTTTGAATGAACATTAGCTGCATGCTTTGTGGATGAAAAGCATTATGTGCTGCAAAAGCTACCCAGTATCATTTATCTTCTCTGAATTTCTGAGTCTAGGAAAACAATGGCAGTCCCAGTGAGTTAGTTAGAGCTTCCACTATCTGCAAGTGTTACCTGTGAGGAACTGGGCTGACAGGAGGGAAGGGGTGAGGCACAGACAGATGTCCAGGTGCTCTCCAGTATCTTAGCTTTTTTTACAATAAAATTTACAGTCAAGCAAGGACTTTAGGGAGATGCAGATATAATTTAATAGTATCTATATGAAGGCAGGTCCATAAGTCCAAAATCCCATCCCTATCCCTGGAAGTGTTCAAGGCCAGGCTGGATGGATCTTTCTTTGAGTAACCTGGTCTAGTGGAAGGTGTCCCTTCCACGGCAGAGGGGTTGGGCTGGATGCTGTTTAAGGTCCCTTCCAACACAAATCATTCTATGATTCTATGAAAATTTACATCCAAAGAAACCTCCTTTCACCAAGGGAGACACATTGAGAATAAATGACCTCATTTACCACACAGAATCTTTAGGTAAACACAGTTATGCTTCTAAGAGCAAAATAGATTCAGTTTCTGCCCTTAGATATCTGGTTTGGTTAAGGTCAGTGATGATCAAGAATTTGGCATTACTATCTGCTGGTCAACAAAACATCAAAATGAGCAAGTGTATTCACAGCTCTACAGTTAAGCTGTTTACAAAACACAAGTGGTGATAGTTTGTATATTGTTTTTATTCCGCACCCTCTGTCTTCTACACGAAAATTTTAAAAGTGCTTCCTCCAGAAGCAGAAAACTCAGGTTCAAGCTAGCCCTTTCTCAATTTCTCCCATCAAACATGTTGCAGAAGGCCCATGACATCAGAAAACAGGGCAGAAGAACTCAAAATCTTTGAGACAGCATTTCCTACCAGATGGGAAAAGGGGAGTTCTAAATCCCTGAAGTGCTTCACAGGAAACAACAACAAAAAAGTCATTCTATTAGAAAAACATAAGAATAATTAATTAATGAAATAAAAATCAGAAATAATTCTGAGCACCTAAATCTAGGGCAGTTTTTCATTCTGTCTGTATGACTAGAATATATGATTCACATATATATTATTGTTAGAATTAACCAGGCTTTGACACGTATTTCTTTGCAGAGAAAACTTGATTTTCTTTAAGTTAAGATTCATTCTTTTAAATTATGGATACAATTTTCACCTGCAGCAGACAGCTCCAGGTGTGGCATCCCATGGACCTGTTTTCCTGCCTCAAGCTTCTAAAAACTTGAACAATCTGGAAGTTCAAACACACTTCTCTGCTTGGTATCATGTAATGATTAGCTCGAGGCATCTCCCCACTCACACAGATGGTTATTCTGGATCCTGCTCCCTGGGGAACCAATATCAGATTTTGAGCAAAACACCTTTAAGCTCCTACCTCTCTTCTTCCTTCATTCTCTGTGACGTTTTTTGGTGTTCTTTAGCTTTAGAAAAATAAAAAAACTTCCCTGCAGTTTGGCAATGACTCTGACTGGCTATCGGTATTAATAGCAGAGCTGAGTGAATAGTAAAAAATTAAGCTCTTTTTCTTTTAATCCAAAACAGAAATGTCCATCAGAGGGAGGCAGCTTCCACAAAGCTGAGCCTTATTTAAATTCACATCCTGCCTTGAAATGAGCTGCATAGCTTAATTGCACTTGGTCAGTCCATGGAATTTCCATTCTCTAATTAAGACTCTATAGTTATATCTGCATTAAAAAATTAAATAGTGCTGGGGCCCAAACACCACCTCAGTCGTCAATGCTGTCACACTCCAGGGCCCACCAATGTCAAGGGGGCTTCTAGGTGAGTTCTGCTTAACTGGAGAGATGCACACAGATCCCCCGTGGTGGTAAGCACACTGTAGGCAGGAAGAATAACAGGGATTCCCAAGAAGAACACCTCCAAAAGAAGTCAGGATTCCAGGGCTTCAGAGAAGAAATTCAAACTGAAATTAAAAAGGATTGTGCATGTATCTTGGAAGAAAGAATTACTTGATTTGTTAAGATTTGTTCAGAGACCAGACCACTCCTTGGCAGCACAGGCTTTGGTGCTATTTCTTCCAGAAGACAAAGATGTTTTGTTACTGCTCTCCTGCTGCTCTTTGCACGTAGGAGGAAAGCGAGGAACAGAATAACTGCACATTTCTACTTTTCTGTCCTCTGTTCTTTTCCCTAATTGTTTCTCCTCCTTCCTTCAGCCACCATCTGCATAGCAGCAATCAGCAGGAATATGTGTTCCTAAAAGGAGGAACAAGGTCAGTCCCATCCCAGACTAAAAGCTGCAAGCAGGGAGAGATCCTGCAAGGAGAAGTGCGGCTGCCACTGGATTTGACCTGCACTCGTAAATGCTCTTAGCCCTGAAATTGTTATGGGCTAAAATATTTACATTTGATCATTGACTTCACAGCTGATGGCTTTTTGTTATTTTGAAGGTGCAAGATATAAATTAATAAAGCTCATTATAGCTGCTAAGATTAGCTACATTGTGTAGATTAATGGATTAGATAATAAAATTACATGAAAGAGAAAGCATATTTTCTGAATATGTCCTCCATTACACAAAACTCATCTACAGGATTTGGAGTCTTGTAGCAAACCCTCTTGTTTAACATTTCTGCTCAAGAATTCCTGTTAGTTTCTGTCACCTTTCATCAAATTCCATTCAGATTCAAATTCCCTGTACCGGATTTTTAATTTGAAGGCCAAGACTTTCTTAAAGGAACAAAAGAGTTTGAAAGAAATCCTGAGAATTAAGATTCTGACTACAACTTCCCTACAAGTTTAGAAAAAAAATTTTGAGCTCTAACCTGTGTTTTTTGAAAAAAAAAAAAGTTCCAAGCTTGACTTGTTTTAATGATCTTACTCAGAAGCATATCGAATAATACTGTCCAGTCATTGAAAGTTTTGATCTTCCTACACTTTTTTTTTTTATTTTTGGTACACATAAAGGATTATCAGATCATACAGTCACAGAATCACAGAATGGTTTGTGTTGGAAGAGACCTTAAAGATCAACTAGTTCCAACCCTCCTGCAATGGACAAGAACACCTTCCACTCGATGCAGAGACTTACATGACACAGTTCTTTTACTGATCTTAGATTTTTTTTTTATAGTACCTCCAAGACACATCTCTCTAAAGTTACACACTAATGGATTGTGGCAGTTTGACCCTGGCCGGATTTCAAATACCTTCCAAAAGCAGCTACATCACACTCTCCCTGTGCAGCTGGACAGAGGAGAGGGAAAAAAACAGAGAAGAATTCTTGAGTAGAGATAAGAGCTGGGAGAAGTCTGACAGGCAAAACAGACTTGACGTGGGGTAAAACTTAAATTTATTGCTAACAGGATAAGACTTAAAGAGTGAGAAATAAAACAGTTTTAAAAACACCTTCACCCCCACCCCTCCTTCCTTCCATGTTCTCTCTCCTCTCCCCCTCAGCAGTGCAGGGGGACAGGGAAGGGGGGTTGTAGTCAGTTGTTGTTTCCCATGGCGTGCAGTCGAGTCTCTACACCCCAATGGTCCTCCATGGGCTGCAAGGGGACAACTTGCTTCACTGTGGTCTTCACCACAAGCTACAGGAGGTCACATCTCTGAGTCCTTCCCCTGCTTCTGTGGGGTCCTTCCCACAGGAGACAGTCCTTGATGGACCTCTCCAACGTGAGTCCATCCCTCGGGCAGCAGCTCTTCCCAATCTGCTGTCCTGTGGGTCATTCCTCCACGGGGTGCAGTCAGGTTTCTGCACCCCAATGGTCTTCCATGAGCTGCAGAGGGACAGCTGCTTCACCATGGTCTTCACCACGGGCTACAGGGGGCCACAGCTCTGAGTCCTTCCCCTGTTCCCGTGGGGTCCCTCACAGGGCCACAAGTCCTACCCGGGAGAAACTTGCTCCAGTGTGGGTTTCCCTCTCCATGGGCCACAGGTCTGCTGCAGGACTCTGCTCCATCCTTGGGCCTCCCACGGAGTCACAGCCTCCTTCATGCATCCACTTGTTCCAGCTTGGGCTCCTCCATGGGCTGCAGGGGGGGTCTCTGCACCCTCCATGGGCTGCAGGGACCTCAGCTCTAAGTCCTTCCCCTGCTCCTGGGGGAGAGAGGGGGGCCCCTCTCCCCCTCCTGCTGCACTGACCTTGGTGCCTACATTGTTGTTCTCATGTTCTGCTCCACTCTTCCCGGGCTGGAATTTCTTCTGCACAGTAATCTCTTCTGTTCTTAAATATGTTGTCACAGAAGCGTTACAGTGCTAATTGTCTCAGCCTTGGCCAGCAGCAGGAGTCCCTCCTGGAGCTGGCTGTCACTGGCTCTTCATAGGACAAGGGAAGCTTCTAGCAGCTTCTAACAGAAGCTACTCCTATAGCCCCCCCCACTACCAAAATCCAACCCATAAACCCACGACATGGATTCAAGAATTTTAAGCAGTAGGCACCATGTTTCCACTCATGTTCTTCTAATCACTTTACTCTGGGGTCAGCGTTTAACAAGGGACTTGAGACAAAAGATGTGGAAACAAAGAATAAGTGAGTTTTTCCCATGGCCTTGAACTGATGCCATGAGTAGCACACATGTGTGTCCATTTCAGTCATGTGGCAGTCATGAGCCTATAGGAGGTTTAAATTACTCTAAACATTTAAAGCAGGCTGAGCTACATAACAGGCTCTGAGAATTTAAACAAAACCACTTACAGGATTTTAAGTAGTTTGAGCATTATCTTCGCCTGGCTGAGCTTTACTCTAATGGAAACCAAATTTAAACAACAACAACAAAAAAGGCCTTATTTAGATCTTTTTTTAAAGAATGAAAAGGCCTTCACTGAGAACAACGTATCTAGGAGAGAAGGAGGTTAGATGTGGTAGGGATAGCTCATTGTAAATATCCCGGGCCTGATGGCTTTGGATCAAGGATTTTAGCTGATGTTGAAGCATCAAAGTTAACTATAACACTGAAGTAAATAAAATTTGCAAATTCAGAAACCAAATTCTGCTCCAACTTGGGAATTACAGTCTGTTGCTCATATTGCTTTTAGTGTCAGCAGCTCCAAGGTATTTTCATCCCACCTCTATGGATTTTCTTACCTCTGTGGAAGGCAAAAGGTCTGGAGAAGGTCATAAAGAAACCACAAGGTCCAGCCCCTACTGGGAGACATGCCCTAAGACATGCCATACCATTTCTCTGGCCCTTAACCTGTGTGGGTGGATGGGTATTTGCTTTCTAAAATATTTTATTTATAACTTATGAAGAACCAAGTCATATAAACCAAAGCCCTGTTCAGATGCAGCAAGGCACAGGCACACAGGGAGAAGGGAGATGCTGGCCCATTTCACCTCACACAGATTTTGGATTGAGGCCCACAGATAGATCTGCCTGGCTCCCCATGGTCCTACCAGCCATGTTAGATCACCTCTGTGGGGTGACAAAGTATACTTTAAAAGGTATTGTGGGTAGAAACACCTAATGATTAAAAAAAACATAAGCCTAATGATTAAGGAAATAAATCCACCTTTTTATTTCTTGATTAAATTAATCAAACATTGACACTGCACACACATCCAAATATATTTCAAAAACCAAACATTGGCTGAGCACAAATTAATGTGCATTCTTGAAAGATAACTGCACCAGGACAATGAATGAAGAGGAATTGGATTCAAAGCTGGTGGCCTTTGCAGATAAATGAGCTGATACAAGCAATTTGGGCGGATACCAATTCATGGCATTATGCAGTTAAAGAAACAAAGAACAAGTGCAAAAAAAAAGGATTAATTTATTTGCTTGAAGTGAGAATCTAGACTTTCCCAGGACTTCAGAGTGATAAAGGAGAATAAGCTCTCAGTTACGAAATATAAGGCATGCAAAATCCTCAGTTTACTTTTCATTTTCCAGTCTTTTTTTCCCTTCCTCCAAATATATAAACATCTCTTTCCAACTTTTTTTTCAATGTTTCTGTTTCCACTTTGTCTTTCTGCCTTTTCTGCTGAGGGTATCTGGATGTCTGATATTCCACTAAAAAATCACTTTAAACCATAATTTCTTGCTTTGACACGGACTGCACCACTAATTGTCTTTGTGTCCACCTAGGCTCTTTCCTAAGGCTGGCCCATATCAGGGGTCAGACATCATGCTGGGCATGCACTGTATTTACTAAGGAAAACAATTAAGAAACCAGTAGCAGTGTTTTCCTGATATTTTGCTAAGTTTTATTGCTGGATACTTTTTAGTGACCTTCCTGTTAGAACACAAACACAATTTGGGATCCACGCCGTATTCTAAAAAACTAATGCAATTTATGTGTTATTTCATCTGCAAATAGTTCAACCCTGTCTAGAAGTTAATGTTTAAATTGACCAAATTAAGGTGCTGTTGCAGAAAATTGAGTCATATAAATGTTGTGGAAAAAGAAAGAAAGTGTAAGAAAGGTTTTTCTGTGAGACAAAAATTACCATCCAAGAGCATCAGATTGGTCGATGACACTTTCAGCACTTACGGCAATATCAAAATTGCTCAGAGAATTGTTTACATTTTTTCTGCATTCACCCATCAGTCAGTGCCTCTGCAGTCAGGGCTTTGGAGCCAGTGTGGGAAGGGGAGGGGACAGGAAGGCTGTTCAGCAGAAGCAGCTTTATTAGCAGTTCCATGTTATATTCAGTCTCAATGACTGAGATTTCTCTGGGAACATTTGTGTACTCTGCAGGAACACAAAGGTCCATAGAGGAGTGAAAAAGCCATACCCAAGCCGTGTTTCCAGGCCTGGCTGTTGTGCCAGTGGGATTTGGTCTGTGTTACTGCACTGGGCTCCTCTAAAGGATTGTGAGCCAGCAGCAAGGAGGGAGCTTGCTGCTTGGCCTTTTCCTCACTGCTGAACATCGAATAAACTGCAAAACCAATGGGAAAAGGAAAATGAGATTGAGCTTTTCTTTAGGAGCCGCTGAATGTGCTCAGAGGATGGTGCTGGATGGGTCAGGAGAGCATGAGGAGGAGGAGGAAAGAGCCTGCAGCAGGGCAGGCACTGCAGAGCGTGAAGAGAACGGCTCCTGCTCCAGCCCTGCCACTGTGGGTGAGCAGCTTAAAGAGGCAAATCCATCTCTAACCTCTGGCTGACTCCCAGCCTTCTCCCACTGACTGAGTCATAACAAAATGGATTTTGCTTCCGCTAGTTTGCCACTTGCCTTCACTCTTCCATAACGAGCAAGTGCATTAGGAATTACTTCTCACTGTGTGAGGGAACACGTGAGTTTCTTTTTAACCTACCGAGCTCAACCCACAGAGCAGGCACTCAGTAATACACTGAGGGTAAGGGAACAAGCTATCTTCATCCACTGCTCCAGCGTTTCTCACACCACATTTCTCAGCAACTGAGAGTTATCCTCTCGTTTGACTTGGCATGGAGCTGGTTTTGCTTGGCCTGGAGAAATTTATGCTTATACAATCAAAGAATCATAGAACAGTTTTGTGTTGGAAGGGACCTTAAAGCTCATCTAGTTCCAACCCCTCTGCCATGGGCAGGGACACCTTCCACTAGACCAGGTTGCTCAGAGCTCCTTCCAACCTGGCTTTGAACAATTCCAGGGACTGGGCATCCACAACTTCTCTGGACAACCTGTTCCGGTGTCTTACCATCCTCACAGTGAAGAATTTCTTCCTAATATCCTGATATTGGAGTGGCCACTGTATTTTCCAATGTAAATATCCTCCTACTCACAATACCACAATCCTCTTCCCACCACCTCTTTCTTGGGGAAGGGATTTGCTTTTGCAAAAACTGCTTTAAACTTACAGCTTGGCTTATGTGTCCTTAATCCATTTTGTCAGCTGGTGGTGCCAGGAGGGAGAGGTGGTTTTGCTGCCAGGTGACAGCCTTGTGGTGCTCAGGGAGGTCCATTTAGTGGCAGGACTCTGAGCTGGAAGCTCTTTGCTGCAATTAGCAGTAACTCTCTGAAGGGTGGTTGGCAGGAGGGTCCTGCTGGGCAGGCAGGAGGCAGCCAGCCTTTCCCTGTGCCAGGTGTCATAATGTCTTTCCTGGACCTGGTGGGAAGATCTTGAAAGAAGCAGGGTTGGAAGGATGTTAAATTTCTGCTCTGACTGGGAGGAATTGAAAGAAGCCGGAATTGGAGGGGATTTTCCTGGCAGGAGTAATTTGCACAGAGCTCTTTGGCACATCTACTCCTGTTGCTGACGGGTTGCAGGTTGGGGGTTGCAGGTGAGGCAGAGAGGGGACTGTCGGGGGGCTTCTACTGCTCCCAGTGGTGTGACTCCCCTGACCAGATGACCTTTTAGGAGAAACAGAAGGACATTTGAGGGAGCAAGGTGGAGAAAAGGAGAAGGATGCACATGCAAGGGCTGTCCAGGGCTTCTGGACATCCTGTTCCAGTATGAGTAAGCATGGCTTCGTGGCAGCTGGACTCAAGATCTGTCTCTAAGTTTAAACACTTCCTTTAATCACTGCAGCATCCTACATTTGCTGGATCCTGTTCATAAAATATTTATCATGCTATTTCTGCATCAACGAGGTCTAAACCACATTGAAACAGGAAACAAAGGCTTGCCTTTAATAGGATAAATGATGTTTTCCTATCATTCATTAACCACCATTTTCCTTGCTGCATGAAAAAACCTGTTATGTTCTGGAAGAAAAACAGATATGGAAGACACTGGGCATCCACAGGAAAAAGACATTATTTGTCACAATTTAAGATTTACTATAGGAGGTGTGTGCAATGATAACCCAAGGGAATGTCCTAAGTGCTGCAAGATCTTGTGACAGATTGGACTAATAATAGGTATTTATCTCCACTGGAGATGCCGGCTAATGGCCATGACAAAACTCTATTATGATATTAGATTATTGTTTCCCAATTACATAAGGTTCAGTTTGCAGAGGAAGGGAATGCAGCAAGATAATTTCAATATCAAAGTTAGACAGCCAAAGGAACGTGATGCTATTTCAACTGTCACCAACTATTTCTGTTATGGAGCATTGCCAATTCCCAGAATTTATTCTGTTGTCCTTTCTACAGTCCAAGCTCCTGGAACATGGAAAACTCAGCTTCTCTCTTTTAATGCATGAGAAAGTTTGTTTCTAGCTCGTACTGATGCTTGGAAAAGTTTGCAAATGTGAATGCCTGAGAAAATAGGACAGATGAAAACAACTCCCTTTTTTAGGTCTTTTTTTGGCTTTGTTTTGTTATGTTTTGTTGTTGTTATTTAACATCGTAATTTTCAGCAAATCTTCCAATTCCAGACGCAACTCAAAATCACCAATATAGCTTATGGTGGTACTGGCAGGTGTTGACCATAACTTGTGTCTCTGTGTGCAGTAGATAATGTAGCATGTTAAAATCCCAGCTTAAAAGAGGCTACAGAACAAAATTAATATCTTGCCTGAATTTTCATATATGTGAAAACTAATTCCTCTGGTGTCCCTTGATGCACATAGTATCTAAATGTAGGCACAGTGACAAATCACATCCAGATGTTCAAAAATATTAAAGAATGAGTATTTATGTTGTTTTTCATTCTTACATAAGCTGATTTTTTCTTTAAAGGCCTGAAAATAAAAACACTGTAATTTGCAATTAGTTAGCTGTTTAAAGTGATCTTGGTACAATTTGCAAGAAAAATGTTATTACATGCCCAGTTACTTCATCCTGTTAAACTTGAAGTATGGACTGGCTTCTTTGCAAGCTCTGAATTTTTAGGAGCACTAGTTTCTTTTAATGCATTTTTTGTGGTTTCACTAATATATTGGGCAGAGATGAGCCATCACCTGCTTTTTAGTAGAAAGCTGTTTCTCCCCTTGGGTCTATCTAGTGAGTGATATCCAGAGACCCAAGAAAAATTGTGATTGGGATTTTAATTGAGAGATTTGCCAAGGGTGAAAGCAGGTTTTAAATTATATGGTGGAGGACAGAACCATCAAATTCCACCACTGAGTAGTGTTAGAGCTGTGTTTGCCATTTACAGTGTGCAGCCAGGCTTGGAGAGATAAACCTGGAAAATAATGAAACAGAAAAGAGTTATCTATCATCTGTGTTTCATTGATTGCTCAGAAATAGCAAGCCTATGGTTAAGTTGAACATGTGGGAAAGAAGTATGTATTACTCTTCATCAGTGTAAAGGATCAGCAGTGTGGATGGGTGATTTCTGATGTGACAGTCTCAGAGCCATAGTACTTACCCTGATAGCAGGCAGAATCAAATGCATTTTGAGTTTGGCTTTAGATGAAGTAAGGAGATATAACACTTTTCCATTTAAGTGGAAAACAAAGCCCACAGTCAGTTCTCTTAGCTGCAATAAAGCTAACTTCTGGAGGAAGTTAGCTCTGCATAGAACTTCCGTGCAGTGTGCAAGTGTGGCTTGCCCCAGGCAGACATGGAACAAATCCCATAGGGAAGTTGGTGAAACGCTGTTATTGGGGGAAACAAACAAACAAAAAGCATAAGCTGTGAATCCCCCATCCTTGAGATGTTTAAGGTCGGGTTGGATGGGCCTTGGAGGAACCTGGTCTAATGGAAGGTGTCCCTGCTCAGAACAGGGGATTTGGAGCTAGATGAATTTTAAGGTCCCTTCCAACCCAAGCCATCCTATGATTCTATGACAGTTTATTTCATTTTCTGACTAAAAAGATAAGAATGTCACATGGGGCAGGAGTCGCCTTTTGTACACCCTTTCCATTTAAAATCCAGATGTGTCTGTGTTCCAGTTTAGCAGAGTCTGAACTCATATGAAACAGCAACTTTATTTTTTTTTTTTTCATGATTTGTAGGTAGGCCTTGTGGAAAGTTTTTGTTTTTCTCTATTTCTTACCACAGCATCAAAATATCATTTCAAATTTCTGAATAGCTTTGCACAGAAGACCTGGCAACAAAATGGAAAGAGGGTAGAATCAGAACACTGGAACACATTTCTGATACCAAGCATTTTGTGAGTGCACACAAGTATCCCATGCCTTAACTTTGGGGTCAAACATTTGTTGTTATAATGCTGGGAGCTTAATTCATTCATAGCCAATACCAAAATCAGCAGAAATATATTGAGTTTAATGCAGTTTAGATTCAGGTCATGCCAAGGAAGTTTATTTCTGAGACCCATACACTTCTCTGGACTCCATACACTGCAGGAAGCACATGCGTGCATCTCTATTAACTGTTGATTTTTTATTTCACGGAGACCAAACAATCCCTCATGCCTTAGATTGGCTGGGTCAGCTTGTTTAAAACAGGTTGAGATCTGCAGACAGTCAATGTAATCTGAGTTTTTTAGATAAACTGCAGCAGAAGAAACTGCCATGATTTCATTTCTCAATATTTTTTCTTCATATTGCATTAAATGACCCATGACTTTGATTAAATTGAAAATTTAATGTATTGGCATTTTCATTGCCTTCAGATTTACATTTTTCATGGTTTCTATTTATGTTCCAGTTTTACTTTATTATATTTCTTGGAAAAACTCATTTCAGAGGACTCTACCAGCTGCCATACAATGAAATCCAAATATCAGGGAAGCCACAATTTCTTTGCTCCTGCAAGTCAGGGGGGACCAGTTATTGTACCTATCTACTCCAAAGCGGTTCAGAAGGTTTGGGCCCATCTTCTTGGAGCTAGAGAGAGTTACCAATTTAATTTTTAGAAAAGCTGTTTATATGTGAGGAGTCAGATGCTTTCACGGAAATTCATTGTGCCTTGTAGCAAGGCATTCAGGGAGTCACAGACACCACCTGATAAAAAAAGGACTTGTTTTTCCTGTGTTTACAATGGTTGCCAGAATTGCTGGTTTCTGCTGATATTTCCCCATGCCTGCACAAGTCTAACACTCAAGCTGATTTCTTTACAGAAGATTTAGTAAAAATAATTCAAGTGTTTCTAAAGAAAAGAGAGAGTAATACAGGATTCTGCCTACCAAAAAAAGAAAGAAATCAAACCAAATGTGACAACAGTTGCACTGAGAATTCTTGCGGGCTTCAAAATTTGGGGTGTGTGTGATTTTTGGGGAGGATCCTATCTAATACTGTGAACATGATTTTTATCCCTAATTTAGCCAAGCAAAATTAGTCATGGTTTATACTTCCAGAGTTCTTATTACGATGATCTTTATTAGGGTTGATTTGATGCTGAGTTTGTTTGTGGCAAAGGATGTTTGAACCCACTGTGGGGGTTGTCCCTCTGCTGGTTGAACCTACTCTGTACAGAGTATCTTACAAATATGACTTTTACCTGTGGCTGTTGCTCCTTCAGGGCTTTTCACATGACAGGCTCCAGGATTGAGAAGATGAAGCTGCTTTCAGTGTGCTTTCAGTGCTTCCTGCAGCTGGCAGCCTGACAGAGAGGGAAAGTGGAGAAGGCAGCCTAGATCCAACACAGAATGGGGGGAATGGCAACTGCGAGTGAGATGCAAAGTAACAGCAAAGCAAGGACAGAAGGGCAGGTGAAGGTGAAGGAAGGATGTACAGAAACAGAAAAAGGGCTGGAAAATAAGCCAGAAGTCAGAAGCTGGTGCAAAAGGAGGGTGCAGGAAAGAAAGGAAGGGTAGGAGGAGGCTGAAGAGAAAGGGTTTCCCAACAGTGGAACACCCTGTCTTCCATAATTCAAAGCTGGTGCCAAGTTTTGGCGTCCTTTTTCTTCCCAGGAAACTGCTATGAGAAGTTCAGTGAAGGCACATCCTTGTAAATGTTCCCTTTGCAGTGGAACAGTTGAGCACTGTGTATATGTTGATGTACCTATTGCCTCTAAAGGAGACTGGATAACTAGGATCCATATGTCCCTTATCCTTCAAGCACTTGAAATTATAACTTTAAAGTTTAACCTCTGTATTTTTTGAGTATCAAAAGAGAGAGTCCTGGGCTTCTTACTTCGAAAGGCAACAAAGTGTGTCTTTATTGCAAGCACAAACAGGACTTTTATCAGGTAGACCACAAGTAAAAATAGCTGTGCTGTACCGTGGAAGGAAGAGAACAGAGTTTGAACCTTAATTAACTCCTTCTTTAAGTATCAGACAGCAATCAGCACAAATTATGGAGTAGAAGCTTTTGGCTCTTGAAAACATGGAGCCTGTACACCCCTGCCTCCTCCTCTCCCCACAGCTGCAAGAATCCAGCTGAGATTAAGAATGTAGGGTTTTTTATAGCACTTGTAAAAATCAAGTCCACAATCAACTAGACAAAGAAAACCATCATGAAAGGAAGCAAACATCCGGCCTCGGTGTGTGTGTGTGGAGTGCTGGCTGGAATGGAGCCTCTCCAGAGCAGCTGAGAGCCTGCTCAGCAGTCTGAGCGGAAGGAGCTGGCAGCCTTCAACCAGCCCTAATCAGCCTCATCAAACCAACAAACAAAGAGCTTTCGCAAATTAGCACCAAAGACAAGTGTCGGATGATTCTTGTGGTTTTGTGGAGTGCACACATCCCCCGTTGCCTCTGGAGGTGGGGGATCTGTCCTAACATCACCCTTCTGAATGTGGGGCAGCTGTTTTAAATGGGACATTCACCCTTCTTCTGGGGCTGTTAGTGCAAAGCTGCTGAGTCTGGCAATGAGCCCCTTGACTCTGGCTAAAGTAAATCCCATTTTGAAGCGACTCCACCACTGATGATAAGGACCTGTTCAAATGCTTTGCGCTGTTGTTGTCTTCTGCTCAGGGGTTATGAGAAGGTCTCCAGTTCACAGGGCCATTGCAAGAATGAGAAGCACAGCCAAGCAAGTTGGGCTTCACAGACACTGTCCCACTTGTGTTTCACTGACTTACTGATGAAACACATTGCTCTGCCTCTCTGCCTGAGGTGTGCCTCTCCCTCCTGATATAGCATCTCAAGTCAGAAAAAAAATGTTATCTCATCAGTTTGCAACACAAGTAGAGGTATCTATTTCTCACTCAGCACAGGACCATATTCCTCAGTAAAATTTGCATATGATCTGAAAATATGGAAGGAACACTATATGCTTAGCTATGACAAAGTTTCCTTCCTGTGGCAGGAACAGCATAAGCTGCTTAAGAAATTCCCCATTTTCCCCCAAAGAACTCTGGTTTGTAATAAGAACAGAGAGTAGAGAATGATTCTTACAGAAAACCAAACTGCACAATTCTGTCTAATTATTTGCCCTTGAAAGGTGACCTTTTAATCTATCTTCTGAAGTATTTTTTTTCCTCCCTGTGATTCTTTGCACAACTGTCCTCATGACAAATATTGTTTGATCTGGGGACAGCCCTGTCTGGAGTGTTTGTATCCAAAGCCTTTTCCAATAAGCTGCAGCTCCCAATTTAATGAGAATAAGAGCCCTGTGACAGCTACAGGGCTTTCAATAGCAAGTACAGTTTCTGTATAGCACACTTAGGTCTCTCCCTACTCAGGAATAAACTGTTAAATTTTACTACCCTCTAGTTAAAGAACAGCCCAAATACTTCAGTGTTTGCACAGAGGAAAATGGCTTTGTTTCAGTCTTGATTCCTCTCTCAGGAATGAGTGCTGGGAAGGCTTCTGGGGAGGGATTTACCCCAGCATCTTGGTTATCCTGCACTGCAAAGGGAAATGAGATTACCCAAATGGGACTGTTGCATTCTCAGCACCAACTGTGTCATTCTGTAAATCTGCTTCTGCCAGGCTCCATTGCCTGTTAATGTAGGAATAACTCACATTATGGGGCAGGTGGAGGTGTGGGGTCTCAGGGTAACACCAGAGAGGGTGGAGGTTTCATCAGCAGGGTGACATGGTGATGTGTCTGCAAGGGAGAGTAACAAGGAAAAATAACAGGAAAAGGCTGCTGGAGGTATCTGAGCAAGCCAACACTGCATCTAGAGCTGCAGCCATGCCAGATACTAGGATGAGTCTGGGAGCTGTGGGAGGAGAGGAAAGGTTGACAGGGGATATGCAGAGCTTAGAGAAATTGGCTGCTTACAGTGATGGGCCTGCAGCATTTTGGACATTTAGGCTGAAGACTTTGGACAGATATTACATAAGTCACAGAATTCAAGTGAATTCTCAACAGATTTTAGCTTTTACAAATTCAAGCCTTGACAGATGAGGCTGCAAACTACCGGGATGGTACCAGTTTCTTCAGTCTATTTCCATCCTGATTGCAGAGAGAACTCAGAAGCACTTTCCTGGATACTCACCATGAGATGGTTTCACGTATCAAAAGCACAACCAGAATCATGGCTACAGGTCATGGCAAAACCCAGCTGTATTCGGTGAGTCCTTATCCAGGAAAAATGAACATCATCTCTTCTAAAATGGATATCACTTCTCTAAAATAAATCTGAGGAACAAAAAGGCAGTGACCAATGAATCATAGTGAATTGCTGATGAAAATGTAGTGGGGGATTGTTTGGCATGGCACACCCAGTGATGTCAGCCGAGTGCAGTAAAATGGAAATAATCAATCTTATCCTGCCTCACTTGCCGAAGCAGTGACTTGGCATCGAGCTGTGCAAAGCAAAAACTTTTGCTTTTTGATGCTTCTTTAGAGTAGCATAAGTAGCAGCTTTACGGTGTTTTCTAAGGACTTCTGGAAATGTTGAAATTAAAATTGTGATTTTTGGTAAAAATCTTCCCTTCAGAAAAATTTATTTTGGATTACATATGATTTCATGAGCTGTGTTGGTCAGTCTCACTTTATGTGTTTTGGCAATTAAAAAAAAAAAAAAGTAGCTTTTAGGCGTAAATCGTTTCTTCCAGCTCTACCTCTGCCTGACATGTAAATGTGGAAGAGTGGTTCATGCTATATAATCTGTTTGGTGGAATGTAGGCACTGAGGGCATCAGCCACAGCTGGGTTCAGTTTCTGAGGGTGGTAATAAACACTAGCCTGAGCCTGCACTGAGAAATGTGGAAAAACTCAATTCTCTGCACAGACAGTGTAACGGTTTGGATCTGGCTTTCTCGCTGAATGTTCAAATTTTACAGTTTGCAGCCTTTCCTCCCCCACCCCCTCTATGAACACAAGGGAAAGGGAGAAGGGAAAAGCTACTGAAACGCCGAAATGACTGAACTAAAGTTGTATAAAAATATACACATGTATTTACACTTATATACAATTAGAATACTACGTACACAGAAGAAGGGACCCCGAACACCTCCCCCCTGCCCCGAAGGGAAAAGGGAAAGGGAGAAAAAAAAAACTAAAACAGATATACACAATCGAAATTCAGGAGTAACCAATAAAGAACTCACAAAAGAAAATCTTACTACTCTCCTCGAGATAGCAGAACTGCACCAAGCGACCACCGGCACTCTCCGCTTCCCAAGGCCCACGAGGCCTCACTGGGCCTCACTCCTCCACACGAGCAGAGCCGATAGCAGAGAACCTGCTCCCGGATGCACTGGAAAGGAAAGAGAGAGAGAGGCTTCTCCCTCTTCTTATTTATACCCTGGTTTACGTAAAAAATAGTATGGAATACTGGGAACATGACCACTTCCTCAGTTACAATTTGGTTACTAGGGAAGGTCTAGAATCAGTGGTATTTCCTTCCTTCAGACTTCCAAATTACTTAAAAGAACAGTAGCATCCTGAGGGAAGAGATAAAATGAAGACAAAGAGATAAAAATGACTAACTAATCAGCTCCCCTTTCCTTTCCATACAAGAATACCATATTATGTTCCTCTTATCTTCTTTCTCGATGGGGAAACTGTGAAGGCAGCTGGAGGTTCCCCACCCCAGACACCCCCAGGCCCTGCTGACACCTGGATGCTCTCAGGGCCCCAGTCTGGCTTTCACACCATCCTTGGGGCTTCACCTCACTCTATTGCATGATACTGCAGCATTTTATTCCTTCCTCACCAGCCTTCCTCCTTCACCTGCTACTTATTCTAACTCATCTTTTTCTTTTCCATTTTTCCCTGGTAGCTTCTGTTCTGCAATAAGACACCACACCACATTCAAATGTTACTCAACTTTGTAACCAAGAAGAAACTTCTCCCATAATTTTATTGTATTTTACCTAAAACTTTCACGTTGCAAGGCCTCAAGCAATTGCACCACATTATGCAGGCAATTCACCCCAGCGTGTTTAGCTACAGCTGGGGCCACCAGACTTCCCAACTTTATTACAACCCTATTTTTTACTCAACCTTATAACATAAATTTATAATTTCTTTAACAAAAATGCCTTCATTTTTGGTAAAGTAAAAAATGAAAATTGAGCCTGGTCCATTGGTTGCTTCTATGCAATCCTATTCTGTGTGCTAAGACCAACGGAGTTCTTTTTCCTGGGACTTTCATCCCTCTTGAGGAAACAGTTCCTTTTCTTGAGCCCACACCAGCAGGATTACAAGCATTTACCTTTGCCTGCATTTCCAATTTCAGCATGGACATGTTGTAGCTTCTCTAAGACTGAGCAAATATTGCAAGTAGTCATCCAATATTTGTTTATCTCCAGACTTCTTCACTTGTGGCCAAAACTGGATGAGTGCAAGATGCCATGTGGGATGTGGGTGATTATTTTTAGCAGAGAATCCAACCATGCTATGTTGTTTTGTCATTTACACCACCTTTATTCCAGAGCACATTAGTGCCAGAGCAGAATTGAGCTCTTTTTAACTGAATACACCAGTCATAAAGAGAATATTGGCCTCACTAGTTAATGGCAGTGGCTCATGAGCTATTATTTCATTGACCATTTCTTATTGTATCTCTGTCACTCAATAATTATGTAAGAAAATATTCAGGTTTGAAAACAGCATCTGTGCAGGAATACTACAGCATAGGAGTTGTGTTTGGAACCTCTTCTCTTACACAGAAATGTTAGACCAGTCCCCTGTTTTTCACTGAAATGTAAGGAAAAAACTTTTACTGTGAGTGTGATAAAACATTGGGACAGGTTACCCAGAGAGCCTGTGGAGTCTCCATCCTTGGAGACACCCAAAATCTCACTGAACACAGACCCCTAAGCAATGTTTCAACCTGACCATGCTCTGAGCAGGGGCTGGATCAGATGTTCTCCGGAGGTGTCTTCCAACCCCAACCATTTTGTGGTTCTGTGCATTCTACATGATATGTGTATAATTGGGAAAAAAAGTGCTCTAATTTGTTTTCTGGGGACTGGAACCTTTCCCTCTGAACGGAACCTTCAACAGCAATAAGCTCTAACCCGACTGAGGATACATCAACAGCACAACATCATTTAGACATAGTTCAGCTAGGATAGGTATTACTGTGTTCTGAGTACAGCAGTGCAGAACCACTTGTTACAACTCTGAACCATCT
The DNA here is from genome assembly GCA_013396775.1 of Cephalopterus ornatus. NCBI lineage: Eukaryota > Metazoa > Chordata > Aves > Passeriformes > Cotingidae > Cephalopterus > Cephalopterus ornatus. The sequence goes on from VZRE01011021.1 coordinate 37,245, forward strand.
TCTGTGTGACCATGGTATGGGAAGGGCTGGGACAGTGGAGGAGCATTATCCTGAAGCTACGGATTAGCTATCCATAGCTATGCACAGCTGTGGATTGACATGGCACCTTGGCAAACACCTGTGTGTACGGGTTACATGACACCCAGAGCTGGATTCTTCTCTAGGTGACCTTACATGTTTGCATAATACACTTCTCCTTGTTAGAGGAGCTCTGTTGTCTGTGTCACAATTTAGTAATTCAGCAATTTTGGAAAGGTCAGATCTGGAATTTAGCCTATTAACAAAAACGTGGGCAATGCATTGCAGGCTAAGTGGTAATTTCAATTTAGCATCAACCTGAGGGCACAAGCCTCATCCTTTTAGCTGGCTAAATTTATCATTAATAGAAACACTAAAGTAACCAGTGTCATTGCTGGCAATGTAAAGGTCTACCACCAGGATCAGGTGATGTGTATAATTCCTGAGCTGTGCAGAGGAAGTTCAACATAGACATGTAAATAAATGCAATGGGTTAGCTTTTCAGCTAAAGAACGGAGAGTGTTGGCTTTGCCTTAGGCAGCAAGTGGTTCCAAACAAATGTTTTTGAGACTCCTCTTAATAATTCTAATGCCATGACTTTAATATTATGCACATAAACATGCTCTTTTCTTGTTTTCAGGTATTTTCATAAGGCCATTTTTTGCCCAAGTCCAGCAACAGAAGTATTGACTTACAAAAACCTAGGGAAACAGTCTATAATACCAGAACATATGAAAAAATGGAAATGCTTTCCTTCTGCAAGTGGAAAATCAAGATATAAAGGGATAGATTTCCGGGTTTTAAGCAGAGAGCAGTAGAGGTCCCTTTGTAGGCAAAAAAGAGAGGCAGGTACATTGCAAAATCAGATCTTAGTTGGATTCAGCTTCCTTCTGAATCCCCTCTTGTCTCTCATTGTTGCCTACAGGGATGACACAGAATATAAATTCTGCCAGCACCAGCACTTCAGAGAGACGCTAAAATGAGGTGGGGGCAAATTCCCACCTAAATAATTTGCTCCAATTGTCACAGCTTGGGATAGCTGCGTAATTAAACAAGGTTTTCCAGAATCCTGGTTAATATGTCAGCCATAAAAGAGGCTTCTTGACCCTGCAATAAATCAAAAACTTCTCTATTGCAAGTTGAGAAGACACCACTTATCATGCCTGTCAGTCATCTCAGATGATCTAAATCACCATTTTCCCTTCGAATATGTAATACAACAGCCAACAGCAGTCTAAGATGTATGCATCCTCTGTGGTCAAAACCAATATTTTGCTCCTGAAATCCACTCTATAGCATATAATCAAGAACTGAAGCTTTATATTATACTGATAGGTAGGTATTTCATGGGAAAAAAAAAAATCCCTTGACTGGAAATGTTTTGGTATTTTTCTCATCCTCTATGAGAAAAAAAACAGTCAAAGCATCAATCACACTTGCAAAAAGAAAGTTTCCCCAATATCTTTTTTTTTTTGTGAAAACTGTAAAAATGCAGTTATAATGACAGGCCTTTTAAAATGCATTGTTTGGAGTTCTCCTGGATCCCCCTGAGGGCATTCTGCCTAGACTGACATCCTGTCCCTGGAAAGTTTTAAAGGAAATGAAGCTTCACAGTTCTCAACAGGAGAATGTTCCACTTGAACAACTGCAAGCAAATTCAGTCTAGGAGTTCCAGTGGAAACATTGATGATAATTATACAGACAGTCCTCTCTCTTCAAATAGGTTTTGCACCAGTTTATCAGTACAAAAAACATGTTCCCCATAACTGCTAGGATTGTGTATAAAGGTAGATGTCTACACTGAATTTTTTTTTTTCTTTCTAAACTTAAAGTTGGGCTGGCAACTACTCTTATGATGGACAGTTTCTCATATTTAAAGTTAATATTCAATCTCTCCTATTATTTGTAAATACAGAAATGAAGGATGAATTCATGTCTAATGCACATAGCAGCTGAATTTATTTATATACTTATAATCTGAATTATGCTGAACCTTAGTTAACCACAGACCTACATCTTCACCTGATTTTCATCTGTTAATGAACATTCAGCCACTACTGACACTGCCAAATATGGCTGGAGCAAAGGGATAACACACAAAACTGAGCAGGCAGTGGGATTGGAGAGGAAATAGGAATGGTGAGAGCAGAGGACTTGACCAGGATGCTGGATCATTCTTAGTGAACTTGATCACTACAGTGAACTTGTACTTTGTCTTCGGCACTGAGAGAATGTTTTTTTTACCTTGAATGGAAGAGAAAGGAGGGAAAGAAGGGAAAAAACCCAAAACAGTAAGAGGGCTGTAATGAGCAGTACTGAAATTTAAGAAGATGCAAGGACTAAGTTAATTTCTAGTTCTTAATCAGTGACCTCATGTAGTGGGAATACACACAAATGGGAATTGTACTGATGTGAGATGTGTCTAGACAGAACCAGACAGTTGCATCCCCCACTGAAGCTCCTTCTAAAGTCCGTTCAAAATTCAGGCAAAGAGTAATTACTTTAATTGTGTTAAGAGAGTTCAACACAAATGAGTCAACATTCATGGTAACAAAAGGCTTTCTATTTCTGTTTACATCAGGGTTATGCACCAGAATTAAGACTATGGAAAAACTGCTATTTTTTTTCCCCAAACAAAGCATTTAGCAGAAACCAGAAAATGATAAAACTCGGTTGTTGAGACACTAGCCCCATATACTTGGAGATGTGGGCTGAACTATATGCCAGACTATTTCCATGCCAGAATGTCCTATTGTATTTACCTGCTGGAAGATAGATGGCGAGTATCTATAGATGGCAAGGAACTGATACTTACTGGCTTTCCACCAACCTTTATGTTTGCATAGGCCATAGTCAGCTCTCTGGACAAACCTTTTTCTATCACAGAAGTTGTACCCACATAAAAAGCCTCAGAAATAGCATTTTGCTCCAAGCATGATGTAATGAAGCCATTGTTTCATTAGATTTTTTTTTTCTGTTTTTATTTTTTTAATGGCAACACACATGGATGAGCATTCAGTGCAGGACTATGAAAAAACTTCATTTCCTAAAGAATACTTAGCAAAGTCTCCCATGAAATTGCAGCCAGGATATTACTCATCAGAGCCCATTGTCCATTTCCTGGAAGACTTTGACTAAGGCAAATTTATTAATAGGTCCTGATAATGCCTGCAACAGTAAGAACTGAATGTTAATGACTGCCAGTCAGTTTGAGTTAACCTGTCTTGGAAGAACTTGAGTCAGTCAGGATCTCAACTTATAATTTGACTTCATAGCAGTGGATTCGGCTTTAAAATCTTCATCCAATATGCTGGTACTTGGATATTGCAGGAACAGAGCTCTAAAAATCTGTTTTGATCACAGTAATATTAGTAGATTAGGAAACTATATGTAAGAAACTGCACTGACACCACAGATATAAGGAATAATTTAAAGACATTTGAGCTGCCCTGTATTGCTGGTTTCCCGTATCTGTTCCACAGGGGTGCCTGTCTCCCATGAGTTCTGCCAGCCCTATGTGAACAGCTGAAGACTCTACTGGTGGTACCTACCTACATGAAAGCAAGAGCATCAAGCCTCGGTTATTTACCATAACGTTTATTCCCTTGTGAAATAAACGCTAATTTGACAGCAGGAGTGAATTGGCGAGGAGCTGTTATCCTGCGGTCTCCATGAGCATCTCATCTTTGTGTCTCTGCTTTTCCCTTTTTGTTGACTGTTTCACCCACAGACATGTAACACTGTGTCACATCAGGAGTCTGATACAAAACCAAAACAAAATCAGTGAAATGCTCTATCAGAACGGAAAATTCAAGCGAATGACAATCATCAATTATTTAAGGTAATGATAGCAGATTAGCAATTATTCAGTACATCAAACTGCCTAAGCAGCATTGCTGGGCAAAGCTCAGACTCTCTCCATACCCACTTGGAACGAGGGCAGCAAACCTTCCCAACCCTCATCTTCCACTGCATTGCAACATCCTGCAGAAAATTCATCAGGCCAACTCCAAAGCTACCACTTAGTTACTCAGTGTACCCCATGATGACAGCACATCCATCTTGCATCATTCTAGGTGCCCAGATCACATGCAAAAGCAGGCTGAAGCAGAAGTAAAGTAGGATATTGTCTAATACACAGGTGCAGTTGATGAAGTCTTTCTATCCCAACCTCTTGATCTCCTTTTATCAGTCCTAATCCCAGCAGTAGGTTTGTTATAAAAGGGGACCTGTAATTCCTACACTGTCTACTCTGCTGCTTTGCTGAAGGCCAGTTTTGGGATAACACTGTTAAGCATTTTGTGTAGGTGAACCATGTCAGGTTATCAGTCTGGCCTCAAAGAAGAACTAAACTGACCATATATACACATATTCCAAATGCATCAGTCTGTGTGAAATGGTCAAATACTCTCTACAACAAGAAACTCACTTTGCCTATCACCAACATCTGCCTGATATATTAGTTGGCATGGTTTGTGAAGGTGAAGGAATGTCTGTGTAACCACAGTGGTCGCTACTATAGACCAAGATCCACAGTTTTCTAAGGGAAGGAAGCTTAAAAACCACACTTCAATATCACAAAAGAAGTGATCCAACTCGGCATACCATCTGCTAAGTGCCTTGTTACCAAATATCAGCTGGGGAAAAAAAGTTGCAATGGGTTTATGTATAAATAGAAGATGTCAGTTTGGAAGCTTGTCAAACCAGCAGTTTTCAGAGGAACTATTTGTAGAAGAAACATGTCAGCTTCCAATTTTATTTTTATTCTTCTGTTGAAGATGTATCTTAGAATTGATGTTAGTGATTTTTTTATTCTTTGTAATTAGACAGCAATCAGATTCTTTTTATGATAGTGTGCTCGTTCCTCCTTAGTAAAAGTTTTGTAGTAATTGACCTATTTTTTATATAATTTTCACAGCTGAAGTGAGATAATCCTATATAAAATAAGTTTGAATTGACTTATTTTCATATGCTTTATACAGATGAGCAGAGACAGTCCTATATAAAATAAAACCCTACTATTAGTATTCTACCTTTTTCTAGTGCTCATTTACTCATATAAATCCCACTGGCAATAAGGCAATTACACCACAGATGGTAGAGTTCAAACAAATTAGATTCTACCGTCTCTTCACAAATAGCTTCACTGCACAAACTTCTCCAAAGCACGTATGTGCCAAGCCCTCATCTTGCCACTCAACTGTTTGCATAACATCACCAAAATGCTCTCTTTTATCTGCATTTTATCTTATCGTCAGTGCCTCCTCACTAGCTCCTTCACTTGCCTTAGTTGGCCCCTCACAGCCATCTACCCTTCCCTGGTTATCACCCTCAAAATGCAAGTGAAGGACGAGCATCAGGTACTCAACAACTCCCAAAGTGCTCTTCCCACATTTTGCATCTCTCCTTTCCAATTTCTCTTTCCTCTCTCACCTCTCCCTGACGTGTATGTGCACAAGCCTTCTATATCCTATATCCCTCAGGACACAGACCATGCCTCCTTGCACGTCCATATGATGCTTTTCACAAGGAGACTTCGACTCTGGTTACACCAAGGGTTCTACTGCTCTGGACTACAAATAATTAATATCTTCATTATTAGAGCAAATTCGTTCCCCTGCAGGTTTTGCATAGACAGATTTATTCTTTTTTAGCAACTCAGATCAGTTTGACTTGCTGCTGTAAATGAAAAGAATCTTGCCCTGCCATGAAGGAGAGCTAAGGCAGCCTCTCTAAATACAGGACAGATGCTGATGAAGCTTGAGGAGCTGGACAGCCATCACACCATCAAATCAAATTCCTGACTACTGCAAAGCCAGAAGGGTCTCGACATGATATTCCTCTGATGAAATTGCCTCAAGACACACTTTTACAAACAAAAGTAACCAAATTTCTATTGCTAATTGTGTACGTCTCTGGTTGGGGTAACCTCGAGTTCTGGATCACTTCCATCCATTTTCAGCCACAGCAGATGCCTAGTCCTCTGTGGGATGGGAGTGGTCCAAGGTGAATGTGTCTTTGGACAATCTGCCTGTAGCGTTTGTGATTTAAATTCATAGGACACGTGCCCTCAGAGCAAAAGGGGCACCTCTAGCTATATTTATGACACTCGAAGGAAGACAGAATGACACCAGACCGTGTATTTCAGCTGAATCAGAAAAGAGGTGGACAGAGGACAGAAAAACTGTTCAAGATGTCCAACTTCAGCTCAGGCATCACAGAGTGACAGCATGAATATCTGAAACCAATATTTGATTGTAGTCTAAATCAAATCTTAAATATTCAGCATATCCCTATGTATAGTTTTAAACATAGTGGGTATAGGAACTCTTCCCTGCATATACTAGGTTTCCCATTTAAGGACAACATCAAATGTTTGTCACACAAAAAACTAAGAGAATTTTTAATTGACTACACTTTATAGACTGTTTTCTGGTTTTCAAGTGATTGGACTGGTGCTTCTTGCATTTTGTGAGTGAACATTTTCTTCATTAAGTAAAATTTGCATTTAACTCTTCTCTTTTTAAAAGGATTTTCTCTTATGAATAGAAACAGCTTCCAGGGCCCACTTCTAGAGCTCTCTTACTACTAAAGGTATCAAGATATGTATTTAATAATAAAAAATATAATCAAGTCTTCCTTCATTTACACAGAAATCTTGGCATGGAAACTCAGAGAAGGTAAATTTCTGTCTCCAAGGTGAGGTTTTTAACTTAAAGAAGTTGTAGTATCTACTGTCCTCCATCTGGAAGGTATTTGCACTGTGCTGGTTGCTGCATAAAACCAGATACGGAGGTAATCCTTAAAGACTAAAGGGTACAAAAAGGTGAAGAATTTAGGATTCCATTGTAACATGCCCAAATAGTGAACATAGAGAAGTAGTAAACTTGCCTGTTCTAGGAATCTAAGGACTTTATTAAGGTAAATTTTTGCAGGGAAAAAACGGTGTTAAAGAGATGGAAATAAATAAAAAATGAAAACAGGCATAAACAGGGGAAAAAAATTGGAAGTGGATTATTTATTTACAAACACATCTTTAAAAATGAAGTTACTGAATAGACCAAGTGTCACATTTCTGCTGTGTCCTGAACGTATCTTTGGTACTAGTTTTGTCCTATTTGAAGTGAATTTTGCTCTTTTTTACTTTTGTTGTTTCTTTTTTATTTTTTTAAGTTTACTTTTGGATTACTAGTTATAGATACCTGCAATTACTTCTAGTTGCTTTTCACACATTAAGCTTTGGAGTAGCAAGGTCTCATAGAAGCCAACAGTGAATATATTCCTTTGAGATGTACAGCCAAGTGTCTTAAAGGTGGGAGGAAGACAGTCCCAAGTGTCTGATAATAACATCTAAATTATATAATTTGATGTATAAATTATATATTATGTAATATCTAAAATATTCTGGGTAAGTTTTTGTTTGACTTGACTGAGGCATTAAATTCTAAGGTGGAGGGGAAAAGCAGGAATCGATGTAAGATGGGGTCATGGTATCTTGAGGAACTCTAGGGTTACAGAATACTTCTGGGACCTTGTCAAGGAGCAGGGAAAATTCAGATGATAGCTTTGGAGCTTTCAATTTTTTAAAAAACTAATGACAGCTAGAAATACTGCAGGCAAAGCACTGGACTTCAGTACATGGCAAGGTGTTATTTCTGTGAAATACAGGATCATATACTGCAAAAGTGAGAAGGGCAACTAAAACTAACCGAGTGTCAGAGCAGGAAGGGCTGATGGTTGGCTGACAATTGGCTGGAGCAGACAGGGAGGCAGCATCCCTTTAAAGAAAAAGATTTTAAACAGTCAGACCCCATCCAGAAGTGAATTGAACAAAAGAATCACAGGCTGTTAAGGAAATATTTCAGCAGTATACTTCCCAGTGCCAGGATTCTGGGTCTGAGCAGGAACAACATATTTGGTAGGAGCTGCTGCAAATTCATTTTCCCTCATGTTGCAGTAGACCAGAGACATGAAAAATCAGCATTTCAGATGGACAAAAGCCATCAAGAAACCAGTAACACAACCATGAGCCTTCCTCAAACCACATGACTAAAAAATAAGGAATACTGTTACCATAGCCTGTAAACTGCCTTTCCGCTGGAATGTATATGTTCAGGAAAAAAATGTGAAAGAAAGCCAGGAGAAACCCACTTAAAATAGGTTTTCTGGTATACAATTGTAATACAAAAAGTATTACTACAATTCTCAAAAAAATCTTTGGCCAATGCTGATTTTAGATGCACAGTAAAGGGAACATTTGGATTTATTACTGCAAGTGAGTTAGATGAAATTTCTATTTTTGTTTCACAAGAAATAGAAGTACTGGTGTTGCAAGTTTTCTGTCAGTCTATTTGACATGTACATGTATAAAGGAAGGAGTAATACTTAGTGTGTGTTGCTTCCCAAATGCAGAAAATTGAAAAAAAATATATCTTTGGGTAAAAAGAATGGTTTGCAGGGCTAAAAATACTCAAATGTATTAGGAAGAAAAGAAACACTAACGAAAGTAAGGAAGCAGTCAAATAGGCAGTGATGCAGAGCAACCAGATGTGTTCAAAAACTTACTCTGTTCTGTATTTTGAAAGAAGCAGCGTGATCTACACTGATCACTTTAGCGTGACAAAGTATTTTGCAGTCCATAAGTAATTCAGCAGGGCATTATGCCATAACCATAAGAAGGAAAATTCTTTAGCAAACCCAAATAGCTTGCACCAGAAGGTAAAAAAAAAAAGTTAGCTCAGGGAATTTTGGACAGCTGCTGTTTATTTTCAGTATACCTGGTACTGGCACAGTCTGCAATGATGGAGAAACAAAAACATCACTGTGCTTCAGAAAGTGAGCAGGGATAACTCAAGTAACAAAAGCCCCTTCTGTAACCCCCAACAAATTAATGGAAAACCTGACTGAGCATTCATTTATGTTAGAGAGAAGGAACAGGGATATAAGTACTGCCTCTCAGCAGTATCTCTTGAAAAATAAATCATGCCACATAAGCCTGATTACAGCCTTCAGAACACTACAAGTTCAGCTGATAAAGGAGTCAGTAGAGATATAATGTGCTTAGATTTCTACAAGACATTTGACTTCGCTCAGAACAATTTGATGAAAATATTAGAACATTGCAATATTAATAAATTCCAGTTTAAATAGATTAGACAACAACCCAATATCAAAAAGCAGCTGTAAATGTGAAATCATTAAAAGAAGAGATTAGTTGTCCTTTTTTATGAGATTGGGATGACACATCCATTGAGCCAGTAAAAATATCTTCTAGTAAATTCAATAAGAATTGGCAAATTTGTAAATCACCATTGCAGAGCAGGCAAAAGGAGGGATCTTGATTACTAGTCTTTTAAACTTTTATTTTGAACTCTTGCAATGTGCCTCAAAGAGCAAGAGCTGCAGTGCTGATATGCAGACTAGGGCTGGTGGAGCCTCATGAGCATTTAGATGTTGTAAACGGGTGATCATGGAGCAAAAAGGACGCCTAGGAAGGAAAAGTTAATTGTCATTTGCAAAACCAAGACCGGAATGAGACTGCATAGTTTTGATTTTTATGCTTTATAAGGAATGGGGAAATGCAGATGAACAGGTTGATGGAAATCACTGTACTGTGAGTACATGCTTCCAAAGAAGAACAGTAAACTAGCTGACACAAAACTAGAAAGCAGGTAGAAAATCAGCTGTGAACATCTAGCAATGAGCATTTAGCCAGGGACTGTGCTCTTAGCTGATGGTGGAATCCCAGACTCTGTTTCTCCACATGAAGAAAAGATGTCTTCCTTCAAGGTTCTGTGTAGCAAAAAGTAAAATAAAACTAAGATTTGGAGCTCAGCAGAGGCAAAACTTAGTAGAAGTCATTGGTCCACTAGAGACATTAAGACAGGTAAGGAAGAGATCTTCTCCACTTTTCAGGTCTGTGTTGCATGAATGTCATGGAAAGTTTGCTAATCCTTATGTTGGTAGATATTAAAAAGATACATCTTTCTCAGGGCAATCCCAAACACAAGTAGAGGCTGTGTGGAGAATGGATTGAGAGCAGCCCAGAGGAGAAGGACTTGGGGTTGTCGGCTGATGAGAAGCTCAACATGACCCATCATTGTGCTCCTGCAACCCAGAAAGCCAATTGTGTCCTGGGCTGTCTCAAAAGAATCCTGGGCAGCAGGTCAAGGGAGGGAATTCTATTCTTTTACTCCGCTCTGGTGAGACTCCACCTGGAGTACTGTGTCCAGGTCTGAGGTCCTCAACACAAGAAGGATGTGGTTCTCTTAGAACAGGTACAGAGGAGGCCACAAAGATGCTCAGAGGGCTGAAGTACCTCTCCTCTAGAGGCAGACTGAGAGAACTGGGGTTGTTCAGACTGAAAAAAACATTGGAGAACCTTCGAGTACCTAAAGGAGCTACAAGAGAGCTGGAAAGAGACTTCTGAGAAGGGCATGGAGTGATAGGGCAAGTGGGAATGAATTTAAACTGAAGGAGGACAGGTTTAGGTTAGATACTAGGAAAAAATTCTTTACTGTGAGGGTGGTGAAGTACTGGAGCAGGTTGCCCAGAGAAGCTGTGGATGCCCAATCCCTGGAAGTGTTCAAGGTCAGGTTGGACGCATATTTGAGCAAACAGGATGGTTTCCGTGCTCATGGCAGGGAAGGTGAAATGAGATGATCTTTGAAATCCCTTTCAACCCAAGTCGTTTTGTGATTCTATGATCTTAAAACTGTCATATATGCACTGAGAAGGGCACAAGAAAACTTGCCCTCATCTATTTATGTTCTGAACTGGCCAGACCAGAGCCAGTAATTCTCTCAAATCTGAAAAACTTCATATATCCTCAATATTATACCTTGGATACGTCTCAAATTTTGTATTCCCAGCAAAAAAGAACAGCAAAATGTGACTGAAGCAAATGTTGTTTAAGAGAGAGCTGAGACTTTTTTTCCTCCACTCATTATAGCTGTATTTTGGCACCAAGGAGGAAGGCAAAAAGCTGTTGGTGCCCTCTTATCTTAACATTTCCATCCCAGCCGTAGGCAGTCTGCAATGAAATCACATTTGCTAGTGTGTCATAATGCTACAGCAAATGCTGCCATTCAGCTGGGATATTCCATTGCCCTCCAACCAACAGTCAGGAAATGCCCTATAGGAAAATTGATAGGCTGCTGTGAATTACACAGCTATAAATAGCACACCATGGATGCCTGGTGAAAGGATGATAAAACACAAGTGCAAGTTGAGTTTTTATGAAGTCATTTGCACCACAGAGAAGTATTTATCGCTGTACTTGCAATTTTTCTATATTTCCTTCCCCAATACATATAGAACAAGGAACAGCCAGTTATAAAGAACTGTGAAATACGATCTCTAAGAAGTTCGCTCTCTTTCATTTCTGTATTCTTTCTGTTCCTGCTCCTTTACTAAAGCTCCTGTAGCACCATTTATATCTGATCAGTTTTCTCTCTATCTCTTCCTCCAAACTGTTCTCCCATCAATAAACCTCCCTTATTCTTCAGATCATCACAGAAGACAGAAGAGGAGGGGCATCCATGTCTTGTTAACATGCCTATGGCTTCTGCTTAGAGACATAGCACTCAAAATTCTCCTTTAGTACAGAAATAAATCCCTCATTTTCTGTTCTCAACATTGAAGAGACAACTTGAAGGATCATATGGTTGATTAGAGAAGAAATATCTCCCTCTGAAAGATTCATAAAAGATTCGTGAAAATTTGAAAATTAAATGCAACCTTCAGGAAGGTTAAAGACGAACACCAGTAGATATGACTGTTATTTCTGCATGGATAGTGTACCCTTATTCAAATATACAGTACTTCAGCAGTATACGAAACATAGATTACTGCTCATGCAACTGTTAACCCAAATACATCTGTATTTTTGTATTCCCATGTACTCGACAGAAGCACAAAATTGTAGTCAGAGGAATCTGAAGATCTGCACAATTGAAACATCTCTCCAAAATACTAGTTTCCATCTTTGCTACGTTAAGTTGATTAAATAAGTGGCTTGGGTTTCTGATCATAGAAGCTTTTTGAATCCATCAATAAATAATTACCATTAAAAATCTCTCATCTTTTACTAAAAAACAGAATTAGAGAGAGATGGTTGAAATGTAAAACATTAAGCATAGTTCTTAAAGCAACACCACTTTTCTCCTCTGACCTAACAGTATTCAAACTGCTCTTTAGGGAAAAATAAGGCAAAAGTTAGTTAAGGCAGGCTGGAGCCTTCATGTTTACTTGAGGTCAGTCATCCTAGTTTCCTGAAAGAAAATATGAAGTCACAAGGAAGAAGTAGTAAAGAGAGGATGAAATATTTTGTCTCCATGTTTCTACACTGCAGAGGAGAACAACCACACCACAGTATCCTCAATGGCATAAACATGATCTCATATTTTGGTGATTATTTCAGTTCAACATTGACCAACATGTTAGGTCTGATTCTCTTTGAGAAGCATCAAATCTGTACCTGATTTTGGATGTCACTGCACATTGTTTGCTTTTGGGACGTGGTTTCCTACACAACATGGTTAGTAACTGGTGAGAAAAAGAAGATAAGAAATAAATGGAAGAGAGGGAAGGGTAAATAAGAAGGAACAAGAAAAAGAAGAAACATGGTCAGAAGTTTCACACTGCAAGCAAGGATCATGGTCTGTCTCAGGTTTGGAAGATGTGACAGAAAACAGATCATTCTCTCTCATCCTGTCAAGTGAGAATATCTCCCAGAATAACACAAGCCTGATGGTAACATAGAGCATACTGGTCTCTCAGGAAGTAAAGATAAAGGGTCTTTGCATTTGTATTTCATTCACCTGATCTCAATGTCACATTAAGTTCTCTAGGAAAAAAGATGGATGTTCTCATTCATTTCTTTACTAGTTTCAGCTGATCAGTTTTTGTTCATTTACTTTTGATCATGATCACCAGACATCTCAACATTGTTCTCAGGTGGTATCAGCAGACAATTTGCTGAGGTACATTAAGTGTTCCCATGCATATGGCTAAACAATGGCAAACGAGCCCACTTAGTATCTCCTTTAATGAGCAGAAGAATAAATTGCTGAGACTCAGCTGACGCAAGGGAATTTGTTAGACTACTGTGACTCAACTGTTTATCTGAGTCAATCAGATAAATCTTCTAATTCATAACTTGGAAGAAGTGAAAGCTGCAATTTACCTTTTCTCCAATTATTGCTTTATCTTATCCCCTTAACTGGAGGTTGATTTCATGTCAGGGCAAAGACATTCTCTGAATTTACACTGAATTTTTCACAAATGCATTTCTGATCTCACTCACAGATTTAATTAGCTGAGTGTCTACTTATCCAGACACTTCTACAGTCTTTGTTATTCTAAAAGCTGTGAGCATACAAAAGAAATGAAAAAAGAAATAATCAACTTACTCAGAAGGTATGAATGAAATCAGTGATATGAAATTATGGGGTGATTCACATTTTCATTATTATCAGTCATAACCAGCCAGATTTCCTGCCAGAAACTCATCAGTTGGCAGAATATTTTCAGCATTCATTCTGAACACTCACTCCAAGAAGTCTGGTCCAGAGAAAAGGTTTTCATCACGCTAAGTACCAGTCAAATACTCTCTCTGTTCCTTCAACTCTCTCAAAATTTTACCTCTGCTGTTTAAATTTTCTTCCTCTTTAGTCCATTGACCATCATAGGCTCATTTAGGTTAAAATCTAAGGAAGGAAAACAGTGACCTCGTCACAATCCAGAGGAGGATTTAAGGTATGTCTAAGGCTGTGATTAAGCCAAATCTTCCTTCCCTGACCTGGTCCTTTACAAAGATCTTATTTTCTTACTAATAATATAAAATGCAGTAATTGGAGAGCTGATTTTGAATCAAGGAATCTTACAAAAAGATTCCTTTCCTTGTAGCCACACAAGGAATCTTACAAAAAGATTCCTTTCCTTGTAGCCACACAGGCTTTTCTATACATTAAAAAGCAGTTAAGCCCAGAGATAACACTACAAAGGAAAAAACAGGGAGATGAATAAAGCAGAGTTTAAAGGAAGTCACACCACATGCAAATAACCAAATCTGTAAGTGATGCTCTGAAGAGAGGAGAAGCTCTCTAAAACTGTCTCAAAAGAAGAAAGGAGGCCAAGCTTCGACTATTTTTACATAGTGTCAATTTGCAGCTCATCAGCAGGACAGCGCAAGGGAGGATTATGCAACTCCTTCAGGACGTTTATCCTGTGAGGAATGTAATTAGAAGGGCTCTGCTCTAAAAGCATGTCAGTCTTGAGAGGCTTTCTCAAACGAAGATAGCTACTACCCATCCTGAAAATCGGTCAGGGTCAGGACATTAAAAAAAAAAAAAAAAGGGAAAAGGAAAGAGTAACAAAGTGAAGGTGTCCGTGTAGCAGGATTTTATCCCTCCCTTTTACCCATGAGGATGGCAAGGGCAGTCGAAGAAAAGGCAACTTTCCTCTCACCACAGAGTACCAAGGAAGGGCAAATAGTCTACAGTGCAGACAGTGGTCGTGCCATCACTTTGCTGACAGCAGTGGGATCAAAAGAATAGGAATTCATAGTAACAGCTGGAAAAAGACCAAATATATGGGAGGAGAGCAGTTTTCCCCCTTTAAAGAGGGAGGGTTTTGTGCACTGTAGATCTGCATATCCTATAGCTACCAAACACAACTAAGGTTTTGTTTACCTTCATATGGTAATTGATTCGGTAAGAAAGTGTTCTCTGACTAGTTATGCAGTAAATAACTACACTGAAATCAGGTGGCAGCCTGGGATTGTAAAACCAGAAGCAAAAATGGCTTAGTTTGCACATGCTTCCTGCAGCATTCAGGTACTAGAGCACCTGAAAAAGTGCTCAAGTTGTCCTTCTCAAGACAGTCCAAGGGCTAATGCCAGTAGGAGCAGATCCTGTGGTGCATTTGTCTTCCCAAATGCTAGACTGAAATCACAAGGCACCCAGTTCAGCTGCAGGTGTGTGAGGTTTTGTTTAATTTTTCAGTCACTGAATATAAAACTAAGTCTAAAAAAAAGTTGTTTTCACTCCTGTTATTCAAATGTGGATACATTTTCAAGCTGAAAAGTTTAAGGCCATTATTCTGTTCTGTGTGTTGTTGCTTTTGATCGTAGTAATAAAAGATGTGATCTAATCAAGTTATTTATTCCTGTAAACAGACCACAGCATGGTAACTGTCCCTATTCATTCATGAAGGTGCTCAGTACATAAACTTAATGTGCATGAACAGCAGCTCTGTCAACACAATAGATGGTCCTGCTATCAACCCGTAAACTGTACAGGATTCCAGCAACAGACTTCTCTGTGCTTTACTGGCCCAATAATAAAAGGCATCCTCTTTGGAAAAAGGAAATCAGAAGGAATCTGATCATCTGTGCACTGACTTGTGTATGCTGCTGTAATGGTAACTTCTCAACCACGTTTTAGTGATGAGGCACCTCCTCAAAGAATGGGAACAAAAGTATGGCCAATGTCATAGTACCATGTTGTTTATCTCAGAGAAGTGACTCCAGTGCTTATTTTCATCAGTGAAGGCTGACCAGTCTCCTTTCCTCTTCACTACCCAGTGTGCATTAACATAATCTCTTGTCTCATGCACTCTGCATCTGGCCACTCAAGTAATACAGAGGCAGATGCTCCATGGAAAGCAGGCAGCATCATCAGCCTTCCCCTCCAGAGGCACACCATCTTCCCTATTATGAAAGCATGAGCTGTTTAGCACTACAGAAGGAGCATAGTTATGGACTAACACTCATTTTCCCATCTAAGCACCAGCCCAGATGCCAAAATTAATCACAAAGGCTCCTATTTGTCTTGACCTGGCCCTGGCTAGGTCCATTCACAGACCACACAGAATTAACAAACCTGTGCTTATCGATGTGTTAGGGTGCTAAAGTTCAAGACACTGGTTCAGACACTTGCTGTCCAGAGTTACCACACCCTTTCTGACTCTGCTGTCAGCGGACAGAAGAAATCATAAGTCTCCTACAGGCAACTGCTATCAAGAGGTTGAACATGTCCCACATGGTAGCGTCACAAACAAGCCCTTTAACACACAGTGGCCCCAGAGCAAAGATAAGAGGCAAAACTTCCTGAGGATCTGAAAGGCTCTGAATTTAGTAAATTCCAGAGGGTTGTGTACAGCTAAGAAATAGTTAGCTGTTTTTTTAAAGCAGAACAGGGAAGGCCCTGAGGAATTTGCTAACTTGAAATAGGAAAGAAACACCTACACCCACAGCCTGGTTTAGATCCAAAGCAACGCACTAATGAAGATCCTGAAACTCAGAGTCCCCCTCAGAATTTAATTTTAGCATCTTAGCTACTGTCTTATTTCAAAAATAAAAACTCTAAGAAGAGAAAATCAAACATCACCCACTCCCTTTACTACATCTATTTCAGAACTCCCACTCATCTTCCTTCCCCTTGGCTCCAAGCTTTTCCATTTCCTGATTAAAGTCAGAGGCAAGGGATTTTCCCATTATCACCTGCATATTACATTTTAAAGATGTGAAATGTCTAGAAACGAGCAGCAGCACAAAGCCTTAAGCCTTAAGTCAGATATAGGACCTAAACTGAACACTTTAAGCTCATCTCTGTGCCAGGGACCGGATGTGGTATCTAGTTCACCTGTTTGATTCAGATGGTTTGCATATACATTTGCATTGCTTTGTCAACTATTCCTCCTGAATATGTACTGAATTCCTGGATAGAATTAAAGGAGGAATGAAGGAAGGCCTTGAAAGGGTCAAAAAAGAAGATTTTTATCAATTTGATGCAGGTTCCTGGCTCTGACAGCACTGATGAGTGAGTGGTCTGGATTGTTCATTGTCCCTCTGATTATATATGACATCACAGATGCCTGATTTCATCTTAGATGCCATGTGACATCACCTAAAAAAATCATATACATCTATAGAAAGCTTCAAGCAAATTTCCTCCTAACAAAATGTAGCATGACACACACAGAAGAAACCTGATGGAGGATGAATGAGGGAACAAACCTCTCAAGACAGATGTTGGTCTGTGAGCTGATGGAAATCACTCAGAGATCAACAGTGCTTAGGGTTGGAAAAGGACTGAACAGCTGCTCTGGAAGAGCTTTAGTATTGAAACAAAACATGTTCCACAGGAATCCAGTCTTCTCTTGTTGCATTCATCCATGGAGTAATTTAGTCTTTCCCTGCCTCCCATCCGAAGGAGATTTTCTCTTCCTCTTGATAAGGAGGGGTTTGAGGGTGACATCTGATTGAGTCCTATCAAATGGATCCTTTCAGACTGTATGATGTGGGCTGGAGAAAGGAGGAGGAAGGCAGAAGATAAACCTATCTGTGCATGGATGTATAGAAAGATGCATATGTAAGAGACACATCTATTAGGTATTAATAATTTCAGAAGTATTCTGGGCTTCTTTCCTCTTGCATGAAAAGTTATGTATTAATAATGAAATAGTGTATACCTTAACCATATTCCCCCACAAACACATTTACTTGGCTGTAGCTTTAAATTTTAAATATTAAAGACTTGAGACCTATTTCTCAGCTGAAATTAATTGTCTGAAGTTTGCCTTTATTTTAGTGCCGAAACTGTCAGTCTCTCTTTTTCCTTCTCAGAATACAACTTTCTCTTCATAGCTGCAAAAATAAGGCCATAGGAACACAAACGCAGCAAGGCAAGACCAAGCTGCATCTAGAACAATCTGGTGTTTCTCATAGAGCTCAATTACAGATGCTTAGTGAACATGTAAAATAGCAGAGGCAGACTAGTTATTCCTGCACTCCTAGGAATCACCTGTCTGATTTTTTTTAGGGATTTTCTGAGTTCATAAGAGCCCTACTGTTATAACATTCAATAGTTTTTAGTGGCCGTCTCTCCTTGCTACATTTTTTTTCCCTGACTCAATAATTTTTAACCTTTGTAAGGCCATTTTTTGGCATCCGAATTGTTCTCCAACAATAAGGCCCATGGTTTTATTAGGCATTAGGTGAAAAAACACTCACTGTTACTTCATTAATTCTTCTGAAATAAAAATAATGAGAGTTTTTTCTGAGTTCCAGTTTTTCATAGCACTCATTATTGCAAATTCCTCCATCATATTTTCCTGTCAGAGATTTCTTCTTCAAGCTGATGCATCTTCACTCTTTTTCATTCTCCTTGCATAACATTTATTTTTGTGTTTCTAGGCATCCTCATGCCCCATCTTTCTGCTGTTTCTAGGTTTAAACAGCTCGTTTTCAAGATGTGTTCATTGGTATTCAGGATGTGGGCAAGGCATAGATTTATACAGTGGCATAATGATCAGTTCTGATTCTTTCTTCCTTACTTTTCTAATGCATCCTAATATTTTATTTACTTTTTTGACTGTTGCCAAGTATTAGGATGAGGTTTCCAGAGAACTGTAAATATTCAGCTGCAAAGTTGTTGTAAAGTATTTTTGCACATACAGTCCTTGATCTAGTTTTGTTAAATTTTAACTTAGTTGATATTAGTAGGGCAATTTCGGAGATGTACTGGCATAACAGACAGGCCTCTGAAGAAATGTTATAAATGCTCCTGGGATGAAGAGTGCCATGTGAATGTGCTTCATTTAAACTAGGTGAAAGCAATTTAAAGAAAAAGAAATTTTGCTCTGACTCTGGAATATGGTCTTGAAAGTATCCACGTATACAAGAAGACAGTTTTTACTACTGCAGGCTTCAATACTTCCTTGCCCAAACATCTCACTGAAGAATTAAGGAGCTTTATTACAAAAGTGAGAAAAGATGAAAGAGGATACATCCCTGCCATGCTCAGCACAGATGAAAAGATAGTCCTTGCTACAAGGAACTTCTGATCTAATTAATACAGAAAGAAACAGAAAGATGAGAACAACAACAATGGCAACACAAACAAATCTATAAAGTGGTGTTTTGTCAAGAGAAATGGATGGAAATTTACAGGGAGAACAAAACCCTGGCAGGAAGATGGCAATGGAGAGGAAGTGAAATACAGGAGTACAAAGAAACTGAGAGACTGGGGTCAGGACAGACTGAAGTGAAAGCCAGTGTGAGAAAGGGTTCTGGATTTCACAACTGAGGGGGAAGAGAGTGTTGGGGGCTATGAACAGGGTTTCACTGTAATCTGCACTGCCATGGAGCCAAGAAAACCCTTAAAACAGTGGGGCCACTGAAGCTTAGGGGGGCAAAGAATGCGTGTCCTGCATCCCCTGAGAATGTTTAACCTCAAAAGGCAGATAAGTGACATCTCCTCTGATACCACAGCCAACATACTTGATGAACAGAGACAAGAAGCTGCAGTGCTGAAGGGATTTATTGTTATTCCCCTTTGTTTCCTTGTCCCTGGCAGAGATGCAAAGCGTGTTCATTGTTCCTGATCCTGCCTTCCCAGAGAGTGGGAGGAAAAGGATTATTCTGCGGCACTGAGCAACAACAGTTGTTGCTGCAGCAGAAGGAAACCACGGGTCACACCTTCCCAGTTGATTTCAAGTTTTCTTCTAGTCCAGTTCTGCCTATTTTTCCCCACAGCAAGGCTTTTAAAGGAAAGCAGTTCATGAGATGAGCATATTTTGAGGATGGGAGGGTATCTACACTCAATTTTCTGAATGTTTGCATGTCACAGTGCTGCCTGGTGTAGATTCGGAAGCTCCAGGAAAAACATCTGGTCCATTGGCAGTGCAGAATTTCTCAATGCCTCGGAAGGAAGGGGGCTGCTGTTGCCCTGTGGGTAGCAGAGTGCTGCTCTTCACTGCTCAGGTCTGCTTTTAGCAACTCATGAATGGTGAGAGAGTTTCTCAGAATTTGATCCCACTTCTTGTACTACAGAAAAGCCACCTCCCACCTGCTTTCCAGCACAGTTCAGCAGCCTCTTTGATTATCCATCAGGGCAGTCATTTAGCAAATTTCATGTCATGCTGACCAGCTGCATCTGGTACCACAAGTCATTGGGTAAAAAATAAACCGTGTTGTTGCAGTGAAGTCAAAGACAGAACATCTGACTCATCAAGCCAAACAAGACGCCAACAAGATAGTGCACTCTCCATCTTCACCTCTTCAGCCTCTTCCTCTTGCTGTTACCTAAAATATCTGAAACATCCCTGTTATGTGGAAAGAGTGAATCAATGATTTCAAAATCGGGGAAAACAGTTCAACTTGATTTTATCTCTCTCTTTTCAGAAGCTTCCCCTCGTGAAGGCACGTGATCCTGGAGAAACAGTGAGTTAGTTTCAGCTTCCCTCCTTGTGTTCTATTCCTGTGCTTAGGAACCTGTACTTCGGCTTGTACCTATGTACATACATTAGTTTCTTGGTGAAGTACAGAGCTCAGGCACAGCACCAGGCTATGCTGAATTCAGTCCACAACCTCTTTATTTCCTTTTCTGCCTTCATTAATTGATTTTTCCTTCTTCTTCTAAACTTAATCCTCTGACTTTGTGAAAAGAGCTTTTTATTTCCCCCATCCAAGACTCCACCTTATTTGCATCTTTTATCTGTTTTACTATAGGTAATATTAAAGGACAGGCAAAGAAGGCAGAGGAATATGTGGAAATGATCAGTGTGGGGCTTTTTTTCCCATCAGCATAGAATTATTTGGAAACCATCTTGAGTTTTGCAAGCTATTTGTTGCCATAAGGATTAGCTCTTCTCCAGACCCTTTCCTCCAAGGATCTGAAATTGCTCTACAAATATCAATTAATTAAGCAGTCTCCACGCAAAATTTCATAATACTAATTTTAAAATGAGAAAACTGGAGCAGTTGCTGTTTATTGCCAGCTAATGGTAAAATTATTAATAGAACCTTGCAGGCTCCCAGTCCTTACGTTTTAATGGATTGCATCCATCTCTATTATCTGAAATGGGATATTTTTTACCCCATATGTTTTAAAAGGACTTCTTCCCTTCCTTCTTCAGTACAGTAGAAACAACTCCCTTTTCCTCCTAAGTAAGTGCAGTTCCCCTTGTGAATAGAAGGGAACCTCTTTCATGCCCCAAATGAATCCATCATTAGCCTTTCTCCCCATTCTTTTTCAAGGCCTTTCCAGTTACCAGACAAGCCATTCCCAGAACCATGTGGTGTTAAAAATCAGACCAGGGAAATAAGTGCATTAAAATCCTGAGTTTATGAATGAATTGCCTTTTGCCAGTCTGAGTCACTGGACACCTGTGGTGTCAGGTGTCATTCTATGTGGTGGTGTCCTTCTATACGGAGAAAACAAAACCTCATAAACAAAAGTATTTGTACAACATATCTGAAATCACTGGGGAGATTTTCCTTGGTTCAGGAAATACAAACCTGGATAATTCCCTCCTTGACAGGTGGTTTAACCGTCCTGGTATCACACTTCCATCCTCACTCTTCACAGTTCCACCTAATTTTCCATGTGTGTAGGGAATATCCTTGAATCATTAAATATCCTAGGTTGGAAGTGACCCACAAGGATTGTTGAGTCCAGCTCCTGGCCCTGCACAGGACTACCCCAAGATTCTCAGGTTGAGCAGGTATGAAAGGGAATGGGATCTGGATAGACTGTATCTCCTATCAGGCCTATGACTCCAGATTTCTTCTTCTTAATGAAAATTTTGGCATAAATGGTAGGATTGTATATTTGATGCTATCTTAAGGGAGGATGAGATCTAACCAGCTTTCTTACTCAGATCTAGGGGTGCAGAAGCATTTTTCTGTCTCCCTACATTTAGAGAGCTTTAATCTTTAATCTACTTGATTTTAGGTAAGCAAAAATGTCTTAATACATGTAGATTAATTTAATTTTCCTATGAAAAGAGAAGGAATAACACCAGGAAGACAGAGCACGTATCTCTTTCCCAGATTCTCAGCTATTTGAGTGCCTCCCAGTTCTGCTTACTGCCTGTGGAGCACAGGTGGAACATAGAGCCTGCAGATATAGACTCTATCACCACATACAGCCACCTAAAGCCTTTCATGTGTCTGGAACCAAATCCCTCAGCTAGCTGTGCTATCAATCTACCCTCTAAATTGTACTTGAGAGGAAGGGAGGGACCTGGGGAAGGAGAGCAGAAAGCTAGGCTGAACTACATAGCCTACAGCACTTTGTGGTCTAGTTCCTTTCTTTCATTTCATGTACTGCAGTGCATAGTTTTTTAGGAAGTTGCCACTGCCTTGATACATGAAAAACACAACTGTTCTAAACTTGTGCCACTCGCACTCAGTTTTTTCCTCATACACAGCATCTCTAAAAGCACTGCCACAGAAATGAGACCACTGGGACTGAGGCTGATGACAGAACACAGAATCTGTGCTCAAAACCACTGTCAAGGGGACATGGTTTTCAGCAGATTCCAGATGGTTGTGCTTACAGCAGTCTCCTTCTTTAGCTTCCAGGCAACAGCTGGTGTGCATCACATCCAATGCCTTGCTTAGGATGGCCCCTCCTCAATTACACTTCTCACACCAGCAGTGGAACACACTCAAATATTGCCCAACTCCACTTGTACATCAATGACTGGCTTAAAAAAATAAAGAGCACAAAGAAACCCAGTTTCATAGTAAAAGCTTAACAGAGGATGCCACCTCAACCCAGTGTGTTTGAATGTGAATAATCTCACATAAGAACAAATGGTGATGGTTTAGAGCTCTTAAATTGGGATGATTTCAGCAAAGGCTGTAAGGATGCTTCCTGTGACTAGGCCTTGGCCTGTTACTGAACCCACGTTGCTCAGTGCAGTTCATAGAAAAATGGAACAACAGAATGGTTTGGGTTGCAAGGGACCTTAGAGATCATCTCATTCCAACCCCCTGCCATGGGCAGGGAACCTTCCACTAGACCAGGTTACTCCAAGTCCCATCCAACCTGGCCTCAAACACTTTCAGGGATGGGGCAGCTCCTCTGGGCAACCTGTGCCAGTGTCTCACTACCCCCACAGCAAAGAATTTCTTCCTAATATCTTATTTAAACCTGCCCTCTGTCAGTTTAGAGCCATTGCCGCTTTTCCTGTCACTCCATGCCCCTAGAAAAAGGTCTCTCTCCATCTGCACTGGAAGGCTGCAATCAGGTCACTCCTAAGCCATCTCTTCTCCAGGCTGAACAATCCCAGTTCTCAGCCTTTCCTCACATCTTCTTTTGCTAGATGCTGGTACTGCACAATAGTGTCTCCAAAGGTATTAATTTTATTCTATTAAATGTGGACACTTACACCCACAGCTGTTACCCTAGGATTCCTTCATATTCAAATGAGAGAAATAAGCATATTTAGGAGAGAATTTATCTCATCAGATTTCGCTGATGTCTAAAATAGCTCAAATGAAATGCAAACTAAAAGAACCCATCTTTTTCCATTGATTAAAGAGGAAGCCTGAGGGTTTAGATCAGATATAAATGTCAGCATTATAGGCAGCAAGATAGGTGAGAAGAATCCCAAATTAACTTACTAGTTAGATATGATGGGCAAACACACAAAAAAAAGAGAAAACTAAGACATTCATGAAAAGTTATAGAGATAAACATTGCCAGACCAGAAGTAGACCTTAAATCCATCCCATTTCAGTCTGGTTCTTTGACTTTTTCTCTGCAACTTCCAACTAATTCTTGTAAGCACAAGAGTGCATTATAAAATCCAGCACATAATTTCATACACAGAGATAAAATTTTCTATACACTTAATTTATACTTTAAATTAAGCCTGGTTTTTGACCCAGTGAGTTTCTGTTCCTGGAGGTCAACACAACTGTTGTTTTGAGATCTGGTAATCAGAGAAGCACATAAGCAAATAAGCATATCCTGACTTTAATTCAGTGAATAAGAATTCTTTCAGTTCTCAATTTTTACATCCTTGCTACCCTGAGGCTACTAATGTAACTGCTCCTTTCAAGAATTAATTTAAAAATTAAAATTTTACTAGCAACCTATATCATTGGTTGGATTAGCTGAGTAATTGTAACTGTGAATGTCTGAGATGACACAGGATACAGTGACTCACTCCTATCCAAGAATATGAAGAATGATTTTTCCACTAAATAAATAATGACCTTGGCTTTTCCTCAGGTGACACTTATCACTGAGGTGAATTAATATAGTCATTAAGATAGATGTGTTTATATATTAATTTAATCTGCTGGCATATTTTAAAAAAATACTCCATACAAATTTAGGTTGAGATTTTCCAATGAAGAGCAGGGATGTTTGGCAAAAAAACTGCCTTATCCAAGAGACGCTGGCAGCATGGAAGTAGAAAATCATTGTTTCCTAACCCACTTAAGGTGTACCTGTAAACTAAACAATATTGAGAGAGGTTCTCTGGCCATAAGACCAACTGATAGGTCCTGGCCTTATCCATAGAACTAAATTTTCTTACCATCCAAAACATTGGGCACAGAGTTGCTGGAGAGCAGCCAG
>VZRE01011023.1:2986-34545 GCA_013396775.1 Cephalopterus ornatus
TAGAACACCCTTGCTAACTTCAGCTCAGCTCTGCAAGGCTGTGAGTGTTGGAAAATTATGGATAGAATCACAGAATTCTGAAATGGTTTGGTTTGGGAGGGAACTTAAAGCTCATCTCATTCTGATCTCCCTACCATGGGCAGGGACAACTTCCACTAAACCAAGCTGCTCAGATCTGAGCTTGAGGTCTGCCTCTTCAGTCATGGAAATAACTGATTGTTACACAAATCACCTTCTCTTATTTATCCATGCTAAAGGAGTGGTTTCCAGCTGTGGTTTTATTGTTTGGGGGGTTTTTTTGCAGGTTGTCTCATGGGTTGTATTGCCTGAACCTGGGAAGAACACTAAAGCATAGTAGCCCTTCACTGAAAACAGGAGAAACATCTCTGTTTGAAGAATATGACAGATACGGCTGTGGTGCTACCACAATTAACTCAATTAACTTTTTGAGTAAGATCTTTAAAATTATTGTATTTCAACTGAAATTATTGTATTTCAACTGAAATATCACATTCAGCAATGTCAAAACGTAATAACTACCAAAGCAAACAAATGTGTCTGTAAAATTGTTCAGGGCCTGATCCTTGAGCTCTTTAGAGTGCAGTGACACTTTCTGTCCTTACAGATGGCTCCAATACTCTTCAGAAACATCACAGTGGGTTGGTTTTTTTTTCCCTAATGAGCTGAAATTTTCCTCTTGTGCCGAGGAAGTCAAAGCTACAACCCAAAACTTGTTTAGGCAAGCTGTAGAAAAATGAGGTTTGAACTACAGACAGAATAAATAGAACAAAACTAAAATGACAGACAATCTATTTCAGTGGATTTCCTATGCTATTTGTTTATTTTTTTTCAAGTTATATGCTCTTGATGGTTTAAATATTCGTGGAAGTGGAGCACTTATAGCTGAGATCTAATTCAAATTTACTGTGTAACGCGGAAGGCCTGAGATCTGGCTCTGTGGTTATGTTTGACAATGTATAACAGGTAATTTACGTAGTTAATTTCAGATCTGGGGTTAAACGGAATTGCTCATTTTGCTTTTTTGTATTGTCACTTGAAAGACCCTTCTCCTTGACTTAGATTTCCCAAAAAAGATACAGAAGGATGTCCCAGATTCTTTTTCTTCTCTTAGCCTATGCCATCATTTCCTTCCTAATCCAAGTATTAAATAAGGGCTAGTTTGAATGAGGTGGAATTTTTATATTTTTTAATGCATTTTTTAATGCATTTTTTAATTAATTTCATAAGGGACCACGAGCCAACACCTGAGCTGCAGTTTTATCCTGGTGATGCTGAAACAGAAACTCAAGGTCTGTTAGTGTAACAAACACATTTGAAGCAGAACTGAGCTCAATTTGGCAGGAAAACAAGCTCAACAAAATTTCACGGTTTAGGAAGTTTGGGAGACTTTAATTTTTTTGCTTGCTTGAATTTTTCGAAATGCTGACCTCAAAATTCACTTCTTAAAAAGATGATTCTCTTTCAATTACATCCCTTTGGCATTTTGGAAATGCAGATGAGTTTGTGTAAACGAACGCGTGTTAATGTCATGTGGGAGAAGGGGCTATTTCCACGCCCCTCTTATGAGCAACACAGAATTTCTGAATCATTATTTTATTTTTCCTGATGCTTTGATTTTTTTAAATAATATTAATGTAAGTCTCACCTAAAAAAAGGTGAATGAAGGCATCAAAACAACACTAAGAATAAAAAATGAGACAGATAAGAGCTCAGATTTATTTACCTCAGATTTTTTAATTCCTTAGAGTGTTCTGTTTGCTTCTGTTATACCTTATTGACACAGATTTCTCTTTAATCATAGCTCTTCAGGCAGTATCCTGTTCCTAAAATTTATTTCAACCATTCATCCTGAAAAACAGTTTAGCTGCAACACCTTTATAGAGCATATCTTTTGAATCCCCTCACTCAAAAAAAGTTATTTCTGAATTATTACCTTTTTCCTCTCTGGAAAGATATTGTGGTCTGCAAAGAAAGCAGGGTTCCAGGGCATAAAAGGAGTTGTCTTCTTTGTAGCTCTGCTATTTGTATGGTATAGTATGTACCTGTCTCATTACTCTTTCCTCATATTTCCATACCATGACAGTAAAAATGAATGTTTTCTCTCTCATTTTCTCTCTCTTTCCCTTCCTTCCTTCCTCCCTCCCTCCCTCCCTTCTTCTTTTTATTTACTTTTTAATTTATGTTTTTTATTTTCTTTTTCCTTTTTCTCTTTAGTTTTCTTTTTATTTTATTTCCTTTTATTTTGCTCTTTGTTTTTTCCCTTCCCAAACCTTCCCTTCCCAAACCTTCCCAAACCTTCCCTTCCCAAACCTTCCCAAACCTTCCCTTCCCAAATCTTCCCTTCCTTCCCTCAGTCTATTCCTGTGTCTCCTTTTCTCTCTCCTCTTTCTCTTGTGTCTCCATTCTTTCTCCCTTTTTCTCGCTCTTTCATCTCCCCATTAACATGAATAAAAGGTCACAGAAAAAAAAAAAAAAANAGAAAAAAAAAAAAAAAAAAAGAGAGAAACTCAAAGCACACTTACACCACCCCCAACCCCTCCCAAATTACAGTACAACACAGCTGAAACTTGAACCTGGTTAGGGAGAATATATAAACTTTGCAAGTCTAATAAGAAACAGATTTTGAGGGCTTTGTTCTTAACAACTACTAGGAAATTGAATGGAAGAAATATTTAAGCACAACATGAAGATTTCAAAAGCAATGCTAACCTGGTCACATTTAAAAGCTATGATAAAAGTTGTTTATTGGTCATGATTTAAGGTAAATATGCATTCTAAATCTGAGAGAATAACATCTTTACTCACTACCCCTGTATCATAGACCTTCATGATTATATCCATAGATTTCAGTTGTCTACTAGTCATAATTCAAAACCATTAGGAGATTGATCACCTACTTCCAATGTAATAAACCCAGATTAAAAGTGCATGAGGCTGAAGCAAGGCCAAGTGAATCATAGTGTGAGAACACCAACTTTTCAATTTCTCTTTTAATTTAGAACTCATGTTACCTCGAGAGTTTCACCACACGATTTTACTTTCAGGTTTGCACAATTCTTTGGTTTTACCACTACCTCAGGAAAACAGTTCTGGTACAGGACATTTTTCAAAGAAAGGAACAGAACATTTTTTACAGAAAGAAATCAGGTGACTAAACACACTGAGTCTGGGGGATTCAATACTCTGGTTGCAACACCCTCATCATTACAGAGTGGTCAAGGAGGATCTTGAGCCCTCTTTCATCATTGCTGCATTGAAAAAGTTAAGCAGAAGGAACTGAACAGTCATTATTCTGCAGACAGAAAGCAGAAAAGGTTCTTTTCCTGTCCCTGGATAGGGAAATGAGACCCTATGAAAGGCTGAAGAGGATCAAACCCAACATCTCACATTATTTTCCAAATTAATCCCCACCCCAACCAATATATGTGCAGTCACTGTTTCTATGAGTGTAGCAAGGTGATGGCAGCTGCAAACTCCTCAAGGAGCATAAAAATAAGGTGATATTGGAAAAAGCAAAGTTTGCATGATTTCCAGTGTATGGTGAGGATGACATTTTATTTTATTTACTCAGATTAGCTCCTCCTAAGAGTTCCTTCACTATAAGCTGATCAACATGTCTTTCCTTAATCACTGTAGTAATTTTTGATCCAATCCTGCAAAGTGTCAGCCAACAGCCAAGGCTTCCCAGAAGTCCTCCATGGGATGGAGAGTCCTGCATGGAGTTCAGAAGTTGGTCTGTCCGTTCCAGCCTGTGCTGATTTTGCAAGGTAAGCTTGTGCTGGAGGCAATTTTAAAGCTTTTTAATCTTACAATCCTTGATTTCTTAGACACAGGAAGAACTGTTGTTTGAAGCTGATCCAAGGAAAGGGAGGAGGAGAGACCTGGCAGATGTTAATTTGAGCCCTAGAAATAACAGCCTCCCCCAAGCAATCTAACTCATCAAGCTAGTAGATACTCAGTCTGATCCTGCAGTGCCTTCTGTTTTATTTCTGTTTGGGTCTTTTTGAGAAAAGGCTCTAAAAAGGAAAAAGAAAAAAACCCAACAACAGTGGAAAGCAAAACACACATAGTCAACTATCTGCAAATTTCTGGCCTGTAGTGAAAAGTCTGTAATGCAAATGATTCACTTATTGTGAGAATATTTGGTGTCACACAAGCACTGTGATGTGTGTCTGATATTAAGCTGATAGATAAGATTCCACTTAGCTCCGAAAGTCCATGTTCGAACAGTAGCTCAGTGGTTGCAACTGGAGTGGCAGCTTGTGGGCCACTGACCAATAGCTGTACAATGACACGTCAATAAAATAAATCAGTCAAAAGAAATAGAACCAACAAATTCAGCATGGTTGTAATCTGTGCTGATGGCTCCCTTAGGTGATCCCACCACCCTATCTGATTTTTGTTCCTTTAGGTGGGAAACAGTCTTTTAATGTTTGGTGCCGTCAGATACTCTGGTCCTCTGGTCTTGGAGTGCACTGGGAAGGGGGAAAAAAAAAAATCAGGAATGGTGCCAGGAATATCCAGAAGTGAAATCTTAACTCCACTAAACTATATGGGAATTTTACCCCATAGCATTGTGTCCAGAAATTTGGTGTGGCCTAGAACACAGAGTGTTATCAGGTCCTCATACAGGGATGGAACAAAGAGTTACACTAATAAAAACCCCCAACACTAAAATTCTGCCTTTTTCTTCCAGATACAAGATGGGCAAGTTCATATTTTTCACTTCTAATGGCAAAAGAGCTGTGGTTCTCTTGACCACATGAAGCATAGGGCCTCTGGGAATTTTTTTCTGGGTGATGACATAACCCAACTACATTTAACCCTTTATGGAAGAAATGCCCTGAAGAATTTGCAGGCAGTTTTTATACCTTTAAGGATGAGAACTAAGAATAACATGTGGGTCTGTGGGTATGAAATAACATTTAAATATGTGTTACAGCTATTTAATGTAAGTACCTCCTCTGGCTCTTTGATAATACCTACTGAGCATGAGATGAAAACCTGTAACTTAACTTGGCACAGGTAACTCAGATTCGTGTTGAAATCAGATACTGAGTGTGTTTGCAGCTTCACACAAGGTTTTCCATTCCCAGGTTTGACACATTCTGGAGGGAACAGTCATTTGGAGTCTTTCAGAGGCTCATTTTTTTAACTACGAATTTTGTCTCATTATTGAGAAATTGAACTTATGGCTACTGAATTATGGAGTTCCCTCAGATCTAGTTCAAAACTGACATCTGTGTGATTGTGTCAAACTAGTACTTAGAAGATACAGCAAACTCCATGAAAATCATTAGGCATTGAAAAAGGGCTGGAAGAGCAAAGGCTGACTAGGTGGCAGGGTCAGGAACGTGGGGACACAACGAGCTAATTCACAGTGCTGATGTGTGTGGTTACAAATTTTCACCAGAAACACTTTTTGCAGATTTTGAAAGAAAGCATTCTCTTTTTTTTTTGGTAGCAAAATAAATTGGGTGGTACAGAAACACTTCACAAACTTGACAGAACAGTTACTGTTCCTTTATAGCAACATCCATTTCATGCACCGTCTGAATTCTGGACAAAGAAAGTACCACTGAAAGAGAAAGAAAAAATCTGCTTTTAAGGTTGGGCACCCCTCAGCCAAGCCATTCACTGTCCATTTTGGGGGTAAGGGTATGGAGGAGGGAAGGCAAAAGTTGTGTTTTTCTCATGTCTTCCACATAAAGGCAGCACCATTTATAATCTGAAGTCTTTGTTTTGGTTTTGGCCCCAAGTATCCACTGGCAAAGTTCTGAACTTTGTGTGGGACTGACAAGACCAAAAAAAACCCCATGTAGGGAAAGCAAGGAAATAAAGCCAGAGCATTGTGCTGCAGAGGTATAGATAAAAGACCCACCACACCACCCGAATTTTAACTCACCAAAACTAGAACTGTACAACAGTGCAGCAATTCTTTTGCCCAGGGAGCGAAACTGTTTGAGATATTACTTTCACCCACTGACAGGGAATACAATTTATTTGTGTTTTTTGATCTTATACATTAAAACAAAACAAAACTCTCCTGGACAAGCAGAACTGATGCTAAGGTTAAACTAATGCTGTAGCTCTTCAGTCCAGGAATGCATTTCTTATTTGTACTCAAGCCAAGTTCATTCACTTATATTTTCACTAAAGCCACAGCCTTTTGAAGATGTTGCACTTGGACTTCCTCCCTGCCAAGTTTCTAAATTACAATGTGCTGTGTCCATGAGAAAACTGAACGAGATTTATTAGAACGAGGTGCCAGAATGTTTCACCCTCTGCCATATCAGGTCCAGGGCAGAAGTAGTGCATGAAAAGACACTGTCAATACACTCTGCCCCTCAAATGTATAAAGATTTTCTTTTTCCTCTCCCAACACCAGTTGTAAAAACATTGAAGACAACTTGAAAGAAAAAGTTTATTGATCTCTCAGATCTCCTGGTGCACTTTCACCCAAAAAGAACATCTGTCTGTATCTCCTGCCACTCTTTTGTTTTCACAGTAGGCTACAGACACCAGAAAGCTCCACCAGTGAAATATAAGCGATCATTTGTAGCTTTATTGATGAGGCGTTTGTTGATTGGGGATTGGCTATATAGGTTAAATAGAAAATCAAATGCAAACTTTTTTTGAGTTGGATTGAAGAAGAAAGGCTATCAAAAAGTCCCCTGTGCTCCTGTTTTGTTTATCTGAGGGAGAACATTCCCATTTAGCTGCTTTCTTGTCGGCAGTGCTGTCCTGGATCCCCCTGCCTTTAGACACAAGCCCAAGCCTCCCACTATGTTGTTGATTTTGGTCCCTTGGACCAAAGACCACCTGGGTAGCAGTTCTGCAATTCAAATCATCACGATATTGTCTGATGTAGTATTTTTGAGAGTTGGGGAGAAGGCAGTTTTTTCATTCCACGCTTTTGTCTTATTTTTGTCGATAATTAAGCTTTCACAAAGTTTTTAAAATATTCCATAAAATACTGAGATGGCACTATTATTAGATATATACATGACTTATATTAAAATATTAATAATTGGCAGTAATTTCTATTTCATATCATGCCTTGAGATAGCACATTTTCCCTCATATGTGATGTAGGAAATAACCCTTGTACAGTCAGCATTACTGTGTGGTAATGTCGGCTTTATTATGGAAACCACAGTTCATTAGGGAGCCTGATCACTTCTTTAAAGAACACTTTGCCTCTGTTCTGAGCTGATTTAAACTTACAAAAGTGAGAAGCTCCACATGGAAAGGAGGAAGTTTGAGTGCAGAGGACAGAGTAGGAGAAAGCACTCGGATTTTCAAATGGGACACAGGTCAAGAATAGTATTGCATTTGATACAGTCAGCTTTTCCTTAGGGCACAGTAGCACCACAAACTGAAACTGTCCCAGAGAGAATACACAAGAGTCTTTGAAAAGCTCGATTTGTTAAACATTTGTTCCTAATCACCCAAATGACTAACCATTTTCAAAAACGCAAATTGCCATTATACTCTTCGAGCCAGAATAGGACTTCATGATTTAACGCAAATTGGTCATGTCTCACAGGCACAGTTGGATTTTTAAAGTACGAGGATTGAGTTGCTTCTCAAAATGTCAGCAGGTAAAATAAATTTGACCAGGAAATTTATTAACAATTGCCACTTTTTCCCTCCTGTTCATCATGAAAGGCAGTTCTGACACTGAGAGGGGTGAGCACAGTATGAGTATGTATGGTGGATGTGAATGGTTCCTTATTAACCTATCAGCATCATACCAATAGAGAAGCTAGGCAAATCAATTTTCCTTTTAAATACTAGAACACTAGTGGGGGCAGTGCAGCAGAGGGAGATTTGTCACCAATTTCAGAGATGTCAGTATTTCAACCTGCTTCTTTTGGTTTTCTCCCCAAGACTGAATTCTGTTCTCAGACTCTGAAATAGATTCCTCCTCTTTTCAATATTTTATTCTGGTACATTTTTATGTTCTGCTTTGATTGTTTAGACAAAGTCCACAAGGTGATATCTAAACCAACTAGAAAGTATTCACCAGAGTCTCCCCTCTAGGGTGAATTTGTCTCAAACACATCAAACATGGCAAATGATAAAATTTCTGTTTGCTGAAGTGCAAATTGTTGTGTTTCAGCCCTTGGGAGAAGATCCAGTTTCAGAATGAGGTTACTGCAGCCCCTAAAGGATGCAAAGTATCAGCCAATGCTTAAGTGGCATTTAATAATTTATGAAATGATCTCAAAAAGTTCCTCTAGGCCAGGTAATTCCTTCTAGCCAAACTTGACCAGATTTTCTAGATTTACCTGAGCACTGGCAGAGCAGAGGACTCAGACTGAAGGAGTGGGGTAACCCATCAATAGGGTGCCATCAGCCTCCTGATGCTTTGTACCTCATCCCACCTGCTTGTTCTACCTGGGAGCTGCCTCTTGCTCCTTCTGAGCAGGTTTTTGGAGTTCTTGTCCTGATGCCCACACCACCCTGACTGTACTGTTCCATCCAAACCATGGGATGCAAAAAATTAAAGCTAATTTAAGGTGCAAACATGCGTTTCCGCTTTTCTCTTGCTCATCAAATGTTAGTTCACTTCTTGCTTGCCTATGCAATATAACGTGACTAGAACACCAATCCTGTATTCATGATAAATATACATAATTATATGTTCACCTAAATATAATGAATACATTTTGCAATATATAATAGATATATTCATGTAATCGCAAGCCTCAATACAGAGCACTGGAGGGAAGCCTGAATAAGTTCTTTTAGATTGGAAAGGAGATATTCATGTAAATGTGAAGAAAATACATGGATACATGTAAATCCATATATCCAGAAATATCTCCCCCATTTTGAGATATAGGTGGAACAATGCACAGGCCTGAAGGGTGAAGGGGAACATCTGGTTTTGATGGGTTAAAATGTCTTCTGTATATTTCCCTTGCTGTTTTGGCAGATGGGAGTTCTCAAGCACAGCCTCTAATCCCAGTTCTGCTGCAGGCTTCCTGAGGATGATGCAACACTGCGAGAGACCTGAAAACTGGCCAGTTCCAGGCTCTCAGCCTTTGTCTGTTTCTTGGAAGCACAGCTCACTCATTAAGCATCCCTGGATTTTGCAGGCAACCATGGCTTTCTGGACTGTGTCTAAGACAAGAAGATTCACCTTCCAGTGGAACTGGACTCTGGAGAGAGAGAGGAGACAAACCTCTGGCAGATTGCCCTGTGTGGTTGTAAATGAATATTCTATTTCCTGTTCATGCTACAGTACCAGGAGCTGAAACAGAAAAAAAAAAAAAAAGAAAAAGAAATTGCTCTTTTGCCATGGAGAGCATGTTTGAGTAAGGCAACCCAATGAAACACTGGCCCAAACCCATATTTTTTTAAATTACAAAGCCATGGTTAAGATACAGTCAATGCAGTATAACTCCGGCAGCTGCACAGATGTTATCATACCCAACTAGTTTATTACATGAAAACTATAGTAAATCTGTCATGATTGCACGAACACTAGACTCAAATACTAGGTCCTGTAGTAATAATGTGGTAAAACATGCTGAAGTGTAGTTTTAATCTGGTATCAAGAAAATTTATTGGACAGAGTATGGCTTGAGAGCACTAAAACCCCTAGAACAATGTTTTGATGACTGGGCACAATTTTTAATGAGTTATTCTAATTTTTAGAAAGTGTTTCAGTAGCACTAGAGATGATGCTTAATGAGCTAGAAGTGTGAAAGATCTAGAGGCTGAATTTGCTCTGACATGTCATGGTGTACACATAAATTTTATGTCTGTTGTGTTTGCAGGTTGACATTGCTTTGTAGTCTATAAAAAGTAAAGCAGTAATGAGGAATTAGGGAGGAATTATTGTTCACACCTATCAGAAGCTGTGAATCCTTCCTCTTGTGTAACCTGGATGTGCTACAATACCAAACTATAAAAAAAGCTTCAAGTGGAAAACAAGTAATAAGTAATACGTAGGGAAATAACTGATGTTTGTTTTCATCATTGCTGCTTTAATACTTTAGGCTCATCCGAGTTTTGTTCCCCATTGTCTTTTATACAAGGAAGTAATCCCAAAAGTCTTGGTCTTAAAATCTTGGCTATGACCCACTTTCTCCTGTAGGCCAGATGACACAGCACCTGTAAAAGGTCCAAGGAATTAGCCAAGAACTCACTGTGCTGGAAAAAATTACAAAAGGTTGGTGATAACTGAAATGAAATGGTGTGTCAGCCTACAGACATTACTACATGTCTTCCTTTTTTCACCTCTGCTTCGTGGGTTACTGGCAATATTAACTGCTGCAAGGGAAGTGTCTAAAACTGGGTATGAATATGTGCATTTAAACTAAGATGAATGATAAAATGTACTTAAGCATTCACAGTCATCATGTGGTGCCCTCGCCAGGGTCTGTGAGCACATTTGTAGGTGCTGCTGAACTGCCTGTGTTTGAAACTGGCAGTAAAGTCAAATAAATGTGTGCCTGCAATGGAGGCTAAACAAAATAACTGCAAACATTTTAAGCTAAACCTTTAGAAGATGGTGGTAAACAGCCTGCAGTCATGGGGCAGTGACTGAAATAAGGAGTGGGTTTCTCATTGAACTCAGTGTCATTATATGCACTTTATAGCCTGCAGTTCTCCTTTGGAGATTACAAAGGCAGAAAGGGACTGTGCAGATTATGTGCTGAGGCTTTCTGAAACTGTGAGAAAGTCAGCTTGTTGGGAATATCAGGTATTTGATACAGGTGACTGAGGGGTTCTGGCAATGAGCTAGTGAAGGAAAGTGGGAGAGAGCCTGGCTTTGACCAGCTTGGAGCTCTTCCCTACTAACCTCTCCTTTCCTCCATGGACCGTGGAGCCCAGGCAGAGTCCTCATCCCTTGGATGCAAATATTTTGATGGTTCTATCACTAATATGTCATAGCAAGCTCTTTTTGCCTGCTGAATTAAGATTGGGATGGAAGGCTGAGGGGTCAGCTGTAGATGTTTTGATGTCAACCTGTAAAAACCAAGCTGTTGTCTGCAAAAGAATAAACTGTATTCCTTCAAATCTCTGTCTTATTTATTAAACCCATATTTTCTTTTCCTCTAATAAAGTTCAGGGTCAGCAGAAGTAAAATCCTACTTTCAGAAGTGGAATTGACAGCAAATTGAGTGGGGGGAAACGAATTTTTGAGTGCTCAGGTCAGGGATTCAACGATATCAGCATGTATTAAATTAAAGTCCTTGGGCCTGTCTGTTTGTTTGGTGCAAGATTCTGTTGACCTCTGATGGTGACTCAGGTTTATTCTACTCTCCTGTGAAATGTATGCATATAAAAAAATGTAGGTAGTCTCTCATGCAAACAGTAGTAAATTTAGAGCTTGACACATTCTTTTTTAAGGAATTATCAGGGATCACCTGCATCTGAAGTGATTTTTATTTCTGTGCCTTTTAAGAGACTTGTGTAAACTCACACTGATTTAAAAAACCTCTAGATTCCTGTGTCAAACTTTCCAGAAAAGGACAGATTTAGGCATAGGTCTGGTGAGGGGAATTTGGGGGGCATAACTGTCAAGGAGCAGTGGTGCAGCCGAACATTGCCAAGAGTCTGAACAACTTTAAATAAACGAGACATCTAAGAAAGATTCCTTCTTCGAATACACCAGGGTCAGTATGTCCAAGACTTCTAGGAAGTTTGTGGGTTCAATATTTTATAGAACTGATAGAAGTTCAAGAGGTGTGCTTATATGCAAAAGAGAGGAGAATTCAATACCAAAACCCTCTTTATAGAGGATTAATTAAAAGACTTTCTCAAATATGAAGTGCTGGTAGAACTGGTGTAGTATGAAGAGGTAAAATGGTGTTCACATGTTCTGATGCAGCTCGAGGATTGTATTTTTTGAGCTGACACAGCCAGAGTAACTGAAAAATGGCTAATTTAACCCTAGTTCTTAAAAGGATTTCAGGGGATATTCAAAAGAGAAAGCCCGATGTTTTTATGTGCTCAGCAAAGAACAGAATAATGTGCATGAAATAAATCTGGCATTGAGGAAGTTTTTACAGGTTTTTTTCATAATAGGGAAGAACAGAGCACAACTCCACTGGAGTTAACTAACACTTCACCAAACAAGATCAAGTTAATACAGCCTACTTGGACTAGTGCTGGGCATTGGCTAATGTCACATCACTTTTAAAGAACGAACAGTGGAAAACGGATGGTCACCTGCTCCAGAATATTCTTCCAGCCACCCATGCTTCAGATACTTCCTAAAGCAAGTGTGGTGCCACCTTTCTATATATTTGGTTTGTTGTTTTTCCTTTTAATTCCAGAAATATATTGCTTTCTTGTGTGCATGTAAACCTTTAGCCTATGCTGTATCTTGTGTTAAAGGGTTGCACAGCCTTTTTTGCACGTTTTCTAAAAATTAATATCCTTTTGATTTAGTGAACCTGAGTGTCAACTAGGTTCATTTGATGCTGTTATCAAAAAGATGATTATTCAACATCAGGCACGATAAAATGGATGCCAGTCACCTTCCTGTTTGCCTTATGTTGCTGTATTCCAGTTTCAAGAAATGTAATATTTAGTTATTTCTCATGCCAACATTTAATTGGCCTTGTAGCTGTTCCCTGTAATTCTTCCTGTTCTGCTGCTATTGAAGACAGAGAACTAAAAGTACTTGGAATTTTAAACTTGAAAATACCATAGATTTATACACGGAATAAGGGGTGGAGGGGCGTTTCTTATCCAACATTCCTTCCCTCTAATTCGTACTTTGTAAAAAAAAGTGCAAGTACCTTTGTTAAAACATTTCTTCTACAGACTAGGTATGGTTAGTTTAAAGATTTGCTTTTCTAAAGGTTACATCTTGCCCGGTCATGGAAGACAAATCTCCAAATGATGACATAAATTTAAAAGTAAATTTCCTGTAGTTGCAGTTAATAAAGAATGCAGATAATGGCCAGTGCAAAGGCCTAACACACCTCATTCCAATTTCTTTCTCTAGTGCCTCTGACACTGAAGCACTGCAGTAAGTTAGCTAGATTACAATGAGTTTCACAGAAGCAAACTCTGAGTATAATGTGGCATATCTAATTCAGTTTTTCTGGTTATTTGTCTAGAGAAAAACCTTCAAAGCCAACCATACCATTTGGTTATTACTGGACTGTGTTCATAAGGCAGCAGCAATGGTTTCATAGTTTTAAAGCTAAGATGAAAAGTAGCATCTGGGACCTTCATATAGTAAAAGAGATTAATTTAACTTTTTAACCAATTAAACGGAAATTAAACAGATCACTTCCAAACCACTCTGTTTGTACACCACTCTAGTTGAGATTAACTTTAATACTGTGGATTTCAGAGTAAATTTTTTAAAAAATGTGAATATTTAAATGTTCAATAAGTTTAAATAGAATAGAATAGAATAAATAAATTAAATAGCATATGTTTTTGGTTGTTGAGATAAAACCTGCATAACTTATTCTTTTTATTGTTAAACAGTTTGTGTAAATGTTTATCAAAATAACACCCCTTCATGGTCCCTATGCAACTATGAGAAAGAAGAAATGCACACAGTAAAATTAATTATCTGTTGGCCAAACTTTTTCCCCCGGAACTGATTGGAGATGGCGCTTGTGATGAGATGCCATGCTGACAGTAGAATTAAGTTCAGTGCTGTGTCATTTGTACTCCATCATATTCATATTTTAGAGGGAGGATCCTTTATTTTAGAGAGATGATCCCTTATTTTAGAGAGACTATCCTTTTAGCACTTGACTCTGTCAGTTTGCCATCATAAACCATGCTCGGAGGACAGCATTTGACGCTAGACAGATCACACCTAGTCTTCCTGTATTCTCATTTCTTCATGGGAGATTTGAAGCAGAAAATAACTTAAGCAACTCTCCACAGTTTTTGAACAAAGTCAAATTTGTTTTAATTCCTCTAGGACAAGAAAAAAATCACCTCAAACTGCACCAGAGTAGGTTTTGGTCAGATATCAGGAAAATTTCTTCTCCAAAATAGTGGTCAAGCATTGGAGCAGAATGCCCAGGGCAGTGGTGGAGTCACCACCCCTGGGAGTATTCAAAAAATGTGTGGATGTGTCAGTTACTCAGCTAGAGTTTAGGCTTTCTGACCTTGACATCTTTTTCGATGTTAATAATTCTATGGTTCTGTGATAATAAGGTCCAACACTTCAAGATGTAGCTGGTCTTCAATATACAAGCTAAAATTTCAACATAAGTTTGGCTTGATTCTGGAATTGGTGTTTTATATAATTTCCTAACATTGTGGTTTTATTTTTCCTAATGTCAGTACAACTTTTAATTTGAAGGATTTGGTTTCTCGTGTTGTAACTGCTGCCTTCCACTCCTCTGTTGAAGGACACTGAGTGAAAACCACTTCTCCAGGTCTTTCAGCAGTTCAAACAAAAAAGAGTGTGAGGAAGTTTCAATGTGCTGCCCTAATTGAAAATTTTACCACTGAATTGTTTTAATATTAGCTTCCACTATGCTTTAAACTAAAATCAAACCACATTAAAGTATGAAATTTGTCCTTTGAAACTAATGTAGGCACAGATTTTCTATCCCACCTCAGTATGAAGCTGACACAGAGTATCTTTCACCTATGCCTGATACACTCTCTCATTCAGTGAAAAATTCTAGTTCATAGGTAGCCTATTAGACCAAAAATCAGGTTAGTGTGACACTATCAGTAGATATAGCATTATTTTTCAAATTGGTTTCCCTTTCTGTAACTTCTGACATTTGGGTGGAAAAATTCTCAATTTTAGCACTGCAAATCTGTTAGCCAACAACATGAATACTACGAAAGAGAAAGAAGAGCGAATCTTTAGAACTTTTGTTTTAGACTTGGCAAAAGGATTAACATTCATTCATTATGGGTATTTTAATTTTTTAATTTAATAAGAAATAATTAAAAAAAAAAAAGCACTGATGCTGACTCACCTTTGCTAGTTTCCATAATCCCTAGCTGGAATCTGGCCTTTTTGGTATGGTAGGCCAATTTAATGACTGAGCCCAGCATATAATGGGTCATATTCTTGTTTCAGTTACAGCCATGCAATGACAAGCACATGAGGTCAGTGGGATTGTAGGCGTGTAAGTGATAACTTGTTTTCACCCATCATCACATTCTCTTCAGAAAACACATAGAGGCACAAGCTGGTGACATCCAGATGGAACATCAGGTAGCCAAAGAAATGTTTGTTCCCATGAAAAACTACAGTGGCCTTTGTGTTCTTTACCACCTCAGGTAATTAATTTGTTGAACTTTTGATAGATGGCTTATTAAGAAATATTTCTACTTCTAATGCATTTCCAAACTGGCTTTTACACATTCATAATTAGTGCCTTATTTTTCTGTCGTAGCTCCTTGGAGTTGTAGGTTGCAGATGAAAACAATCAGGACATGAGCAATTAAGCAGCTTCATCAGGCTCTGTGGCCCTTCATGTGTACACAGCAGAACTTATTTTTCTTTTAAGCTTTTGGTGCAATAGAGGCATCCTTAGATGTATTTCTCTTAAGATGTGATTTATTTGGAAGTCAGCTTCTTGAAGTAGAAACACACAGCAAGAATATCTATATTTTGGTTTATATTCTGTGGTCTCTACAGTATGCCACCCCAGAACCCAGGAAGGCAGCACCGGTGTATTACAGGTTAAATAGGGTCTGTGTGGCACCTTTGGTCTTTTAAACTAGATATGACATTCAGTTCTATTTTGTCTTTCCGGGAAGTCAATTTTTTTATGATGTAACTGGGAGCACATGAGGTTTATGAGGGTTGGTTTATCATGGGACAACAACTTCCAAGCACAAGCAGATCGTGCAGGAACCATATTGTTTACAGCCTTATGCTTCTCAGTCCTGCTGCTGTGTGTGAAACAACCAGGGATTCTGAATGTTTCTGGACACGTGTCCTCATCTCATGGATTTGTAGTCCTGTGAGCAGAGCGAAGGAGTTCAAACACACTAAACCTTGCTTATCCTAAGGAAGTTCATCACTCCCAGCTGTTTTCTTCCACCCTGAGTCACCAGATGCTGAAATTGTCCTCTGGGTTATCCCTAACATGGAAGGCAAAACTTCACTCCTGCCCCTGTCCAGCCCTCTACTCTCCCAGGCAGAGGTTAGCACTATCCCAGACTGCTCCCTGGGACGTGAACTGAGTCCTGGGAAAGGCAGGATCCAGCAGCTTGCTTGAATGCTCTGAGACTGCAGTAATGTTTTAGGGAATGTGCAATTCCCCATAGTAACCTAGTCCAGGTTTCACCAGAAATGATGAATCCCAAGATCTCCCTTTGCATCACTCTTGCCTGTCATTGCTGTCCTAGTCTTTGCTGTACTGATGAGCCCAAGTGTGACAGTTTGAAATCAAAATGGTTATGAGACTATTCACCTTGTCAGGAAATTGATGTGGCCTGTTCCAAGTTCTCTTGCCTTTGTTTTATACTTCTGCTATTTTCTTTTATGCAACTGAAGAGGCAAAAATAATAGTTTGGGGAGGAGGTGGAGATATCTTCAATTTCTCCAGGAAGCTGAGCTGTCAGTTCAGTTTTTCCTCAGTCAGAGAAGCTCCCTCTTTTCCACATCCATGCTGGTGTTTCATCACTCTGCAAGGAAAACACAGGACCAGAATTTCCTTTGGCACTCTGGATTTGCAGCTTTGGAGCCTGATGGCTGACATATTCCTGGAAAAACATTCTTGGTTCTCATTCCTATTCCTATTTCTATGTTGTCTGTAACCTACTGATTAATGGCCTTATAAGAAGCTGAGGAATGAAGGATTAAATGTCTCTAGTTTAAAGAAATGTGTGGAATCCCTGCCTAATGTTTAGGTGGTAGTTTCTGTTTTGCTTTATTTAAAAAAAAAAAAGAAAGAAAGTGTATATATGTTAGGAAGGTCCTGATTGTCTTCATATTTTGGGTCTTTTTCAGGTATGAGACAGACTCAGGGTTGCTCAAACATGAAGGATGTCAAACCCTCTTGCTGAGGGAACACAACAGTGACAGATCAGATAAGGAGGCCACAGTCAGAGTTAGGTTGTAGGAAAGCAGGGAAGGATTGTTGGTTTGTACTCTTATGCTTTTCTTCCAGCTAGGACACAAGAAATCAAGATTTAAATTAATAAGTGTGTTAAAATGCACAGGGAAACTTGCTGTTATGTCCCACCTGTGACTGAGAGGTGGGTTTTTTTCCCTATTGTGTGCCTGTGGTACTGTCAGAAGAAGTGATTTAGTGGAAATGGCAAGGATTCTAAAGATTATTTTGGTCTTTGGTCAGGGATGAAATGCACTAGTGTTGCAAATTCTGCGAACAGTGTCTTTCACCACAGTTTTCGTTAACATCCTCTTGAGCACTCATGCTCGTGACTTCAATGGGAGCCATGGATTACATAAAGAAGAGTGGAATTTACTCTGAGTCACCAGAAAAAAAAAACAAGTTTAAAAGATAATATTTTTACAATTAGGCTTTTAAAACTTCTTTGTGAGTTTTTGCTCTGCAGTTTGCTCCACCCCTGAAACACTTAATTTGAAGTCCTCAGTTCAATTGGACAAGGGAGTTAGCTTGCAATCTGGGAAAATGTCTTAGACTGAGCCAGGATGAAAAGTCAGAGTAGAAGCTTTACCAGAATTCCTCCCAAAAGATATTTGCACATGAATATTTCTTTTAAGTGATTTTTTAAATTTATTTTGCAAAGGTAGGAGGAAGGATGAATAATGTTGGTTACACTAACCCTAGGAATTTAATGTTGGAATCAAGATAGACTGAACCATGGTGACCCAATATGATACTTTGCTGTGGTGTGATTGTAGTTAATTTCTTAGAATAAGTTTAAAATCAGTTTTTAATCTGGTTATTATCAAATAAAACCCCGTGATTTAGCTGGTGGGAGATGCCTCTTGCAGTTTTGAATTAGTTGTTCTTATTGAACTTATGATTTTAGAAGCCAAGAAGTTCTTTTGCTACTTTGCTGCATGTGCTCTGATCTCACTCCAGGGCTACAGTAATTTGGATAAATTTGTGTTTATAGAGAGAGGTTTCTGAGCATCCAATATTTACCACAGTCTTCCTCAGGAACTGACTCATGAAGGTACTCACAAGACAAGGACAACTTTCTAAGAGCAAAGGCAAAAAACTCCATTCTGGTAATTTTGTTTCAGAATATAAAGCAAACAGAGGGAAATCTTTGTAGAAGACCGCCAGCTCAAAAAATTCTTGCAACTCTGGCCTGTGAAGTTGGAAGTGAGAATGAAATTGTAGGGTTTTTTACTTTATTGTATTTCAATGTTGTTTATAAATTTTATTGCTGAATTTGCAAGTAAATGGGGAGGAAAAAAAGGTGAAAAATTCTTATTTGTGTGACTTGGAAAGTCATCTTGATTACTGAGCGTCCAGCTGTTTTTTTCAGCATTTATTATTTCTGAAGGTTGGGAGAAGTTTAATAAACGAATCAATTCTACTAGTTAAACATAAATTTAAAATAATGTTTCTAATTTCAGTGGATTTGTGCACTGGTAGTCAAGAGAAACTAGATTTCCAGCTGATATAGAAGTACTCATAATTTGGCTGAAAAAAAGGTCCTGATTTCTAAATTGTCTGCAATTGCCCCATTGCCTGGAGGGAGACCATGCTTTCCTTCCTTGAGATTTATGGTATCTAGAAATTCAAGACATTTAAGTCCATGGGAGTTTCATATTTTTAATAATTATTCTTTCCAATCAGAATAAACTGAGATTCAACAGAAAAGTCTCTTGTCTTTTCCATGCAAAAAAAAAAATATATTTCTGTTCAGAGAACTATTGCAATGGGTTCTCATTGAGACTCCATGGAAGCACATAACTAAAGCAGTAACTCTGAAGTAAGTTCTGTATGGGAAATTGATTGAAATAAACTTTATATGGGAAACCACTTGAAATGACTGCAAATAAATGTATTTGTAATCTCTGGAATATTACAGACATCAAGAAAATTTCACTGATCTAGAGTTTGTTTTTTAAATAGCTATGGCTTGGGTTTTTTTCCATTATGTGTAGTTTTACACTGCATAATTGTCTGACCTTGATTTATTTTGTTTGGTCTGATTTCCACATTAACGAAGGAGATTGAACTCATACCTGAACTACTATTTGCTTCTATCTGGAAATCAGGCTGTTGTGTTATTCACAATACATTGCTTATAATATACTTTGATTTTTGTCTACAGCTGAGAGTTCTGATTCTACACATAGCTGAAACATGTGTTTACATTTGGAGTTAATGTGAAGGTTATTCCCTTCTTTGGGATCATGTTATACCGTCTTAGATCAAATCCTTATAGAGGCAGGGAGTTGGATGCTGCAGAATGAAAGGAAGCCGAAAATGGCTGATTTTCTTTTTTTTTACTTCTTATGATTTGGTTTGCTACAATTCTTTATTTCAGAGGCACTTTGGTAATATATTGATATCTTTACCATAGAATACAAGCCTTTCTCACTGCAAACAGCCACAATGTGTTAGACATGCCAAGAGGCAAATGTGATGGCAGGGGTTTTAATCTGAGCTCACAGACCTTGGGTAATGCAAAGGACATGTTATAATATCCCTTCCACTGGCAGCCACTCTGAAAGTTCTTTCTGAACCCCATGATATAAATAGAGCCTTAAGACAATAATCCCACTCAGTTTCTCCACTGCTATGGTGCATCCTCTTGCACGTGTTGTCAGAGATAAGAGGGGGCAAGGCTATGGAAGTGGGGCTGTTTTTTCTCCTTGTACTGTCTTTTAAAAGAAGATGGCATTACCTTTGTTATATTTCTATAAGTGCACGCCAGGGCCTCAGTAAATCTGAGTTAAAAACCACTTGGCCTTGGGAGCTCATTCAGCCAAACAACAGAGAATGCAGCATCAAAGGCACAGAGTTCACCAGCCTCAGATGCTATGTAAGAAAAACGCTATTTTTCAGGCAAAGAAAGATGTTTTCTGGAAAACTGAGCTGC
The DNA here is from genome assembly GCA_013396775.1 of Cephalopterus ornatus. NCBI lineage: Eukaryota > Metazoa > Chordata > Aves > Passeriformes > Cotingidae > Cephalopterus > Cephalopterus ornatus. Next base: position 22,976 of record VZRE01011023.1, read on the forward strand.
TGCACACTCGGGGGAGAGCAGATGACATTTCTGTGTGACGCTTACAACAGGCCCAGATCCTGGTAATTCTTGCGACTTGTGGTTAATTTCTGACACCCAGAATCTTGCTCTAAAAGTAAAAAGCAAAAGACACATTTAACACTGAAGGAGAGCCTAGCTGCAGCACACAGTGAGGGTGTCTGTATTTTCACTGCTTCCAGTTCCCTTTTGCTTTAAACTCTGCTGAACATTAATCATTTGAACTTCAACATTCCAGGTGAGATGTGCGCCTTGGGCTAACTGTAATTATGAGGAAAATACCTGGTTGGTTTGTGCAGTTTTTTTTCCTTCCAAAAACAAGAATGAACAAAAGCACATTATTTTGTTCTTGTTAGAAGGAATTCTGGCAAATTTTCTCTGAGAAGTTCCAGCAATCTGAGTGTTGGAAGCGAAAACTCCTTTTATGATGCATGTTCTTTTGAAAGCCTTTATTAATTAGAAGTGTTTTAAAGAGATTGTTACTCTAACTCTAGAAATGGAGAAGGTACTTATCCATGCTGAAAGTGACAAAGTCTAGAGTCTGGCAGGACTTATGTAGGGATTTCACCTGTAATCTCCTACACAGTTTGATTTTGGTTGAACACTACCAATGAAGGCCAGACTCTCCAATGCTTAACGTGGATGTTGATGTGAAAATGCAAAAATGGAAGGAGGGGATTAAGGTGGAAACCAAGCAGAGAGTGAAATAGAGAAAGAGAAGTTGGAAGTTAGTGAGTGAGAAGGGATTAGGTGATGAGAAGTGGAAAAGCTGACACAACTTTGAACTGGACAGCAAGAAGACTGAACCCACTGTGACAAGAAAGAGGAGAAATGTAGGTGAAAAGGAACTGAGGTATGTGAGAAGATCTGGGCTTAGCTGAACAAGAAGTCAAACCACTGAGCACATTGATGTGAAAGAAGATGATAAATGGGATGCAAAATAAAATAGTAAATAGTGCAGCTTGGTAAGGGGAAAAGAAGGAATCAGATTGTGCTAAATCAAGAGCTGGCTGACAAAATGGAAGGAAGTTGCATTTTGAAAGGGAATATGGAAACTGGGCAGAGATACTGCCAACAGTGACAAAGAAGTTGGAAAGGCAGAGGATGAAGTGGGGAGAAGAGAGCAGAAGGGACTGAGAAGAGGTGGGAAGCTATAATGTGTGCACTGTCCTCTGGAACTAGGGACAGACTTGAGATGCACATCTCCTCTCTTCTCTCTCCTCTCTTCTCTCCTCCCTCCTCTTTTCTCTCTCCTTTCTCCTGAAGTGGCAAGACAGGGTGTTAGGTAATTCAAAAGGTGTGACTCATGGCACACTGAGATATGATGTCATATTTCAAGCTTGCTTTTTTCCTCCTGGATCTGAACCATTTCAGAAGTGCTTCTCAGAAGAGTGGAGATTGACTGCTGTTATTAATTATGACACTGCCTTTAACCAGAGGCCTAGACTGCTTTAAAAGCTACCTTTGCTGGTTTTTGAGCACATGATCTTTAGTGTGGATGATGTTATTTTACTGCAACTTTTTGTATGTGCTTGTGCAACATGCAGGTGATCTGAATACTACCCAGGCTCTGGCTGTGACTTACCCTTTAACAAATTTTATGCAACATACCAGAATGCCTTCTTAATCATTTTATAAAGGAAAACATTGCAAAGTCTCTAGTATGTCAAGAAGAAGGGTGGGGAACAGCTGATTTCAGTGAGGTCCTAGCAGGAGCTGGCATGGTGGTAATATGTAGTCACATACTGGTTATGGATGAAATCTAATCCACTTACACTAGAATTTAAAATAAATAACAGCAGAGAAGAGAGGAAAGGAGTAATGGTGGAAAGAGACTCGTATAAACAACTTTCTTTATAACCAATTTGTATTATTACATTTCAGCTGAACAACAGATATAGTCCAGGTTTTTCTGGATATGGAAACCAGACGTTTCTTAAAGCAAAACATTAATCGCACTTATTTACTCCTGTAGTGACAGTGCACATTTAAACAATGCATCTTTGTTTTCCTTTTCAAAGATTTATTGAAGTAGACAACTGCAACTGACTCTCAGGAGCCATTCAGGGAGTCAGATTTGCAGCCTAAACTTGATGAGGAAACCATTGGTCTGTCCTGATGGGTCCCTGAAAATAGGGAACAATTCCATGGGCGCACTGCTGGTGAGGTAAGGAAAGGCAAGGGCAATGGAAGGAAGGAGTAAGTAAGTAAGGGTGTTATTTTGGGGGTTCTTTCTGAAATTAAACTTGCTTATTTGATTTGTGACCCACCACGAGACGACTTCATTGTAACTTTAAGTATTTGATTTTTTTCTTTTAATTCTGAGAAGAATTAAAAATTACACTCATTCTTGCCATCATCTAGTCTAGACTAGAAATCCTATCATCTGACTGTCTATCCAAAATTCTTGCCTTTGTTTTGAGTACTGATCACAGGCAACAACTGTGAAGGAATGAGAGAACAGGGAGTAAGGTAGGAGGAAGCATAAATAAGCTGGGATATTGCAAACGAAGTTTTCCCAGGAACATGGGACACAGCTGCTGCTGAGGGTTACCCTTCTGATGTCTGTCTTTGGGGACAGATGTAATTTTTTATACCGTTTCCTCCTTTCTTCCCCCTGTGTTTTGGATATGGAAGGAATTGGGCTCCCTGAAATGTCCATTTGTCTGCTTAGCATCAGATCAAGGACAAAGCTACGAGTAATTTCTCGGGACAGATAGATATGGATAACTTCAGTGACTCGAGTGATGGTAAATTCCCAGAGGAACAGATCAATCATCAGCATGAGAAACGTGCAAGGGGAGGAGTAGGTAGAGTGACAGGATGAGATTCATCTCCATGGCAACATGCTGATATTTTCTGCTTGTGCATGTACAATTTTGTCAATTTTTCTCTGAATAGCCTACTAAGGCTCCATCTTCATATCTGAAGAGGAAAAAAACCATCACAATGTGAATTAATGTGGGAAGAATTTTGTTGGGGGATTAAACATTTGTGCTGTTTTCTTTGTTATTCCACTCGAAAATCTTGCTCTGAGGCTGTAGAACCTGCGCTGGAATAGGTGTTATTGAAAATTCACCACTTAAAATGAGCTTAGTGGGTGGCAAAGGTGAGATGTTAGAACCTCACCAGGGGAAACCATAAACATCTGTTGTGCAAATAGATTTGGCTTCAACTGGGCAAGCACGAGTTTGGCTTCACTGAGCAATTTTCAGAAGGAGATGTCTCTAGGGAATAGTAAATCCCACCTTTCTTTCAGCATTACTTTTCTAGGAAAGGTGCTATTATCTCGTACAAGGAGCTCTGCTGAGCACCTCCCATGGAGCTAAGAACTGATTTCAGTAAAAGGCATTAATGACTACGTGTCAGATAAGCCAGTGATGAACTGTGTACCTTCAAAGAGAGAGAAGGAAACTTGCTTTCCTTCTGTTGACATCAGAAGAAAATCCACAGCCCACAGGACACTTAAAAGTAGATTTTCTATTTTCAAAGGAGTATATTACTGCTAATACAATAATTGCCTCGGGCTACTTTCCTTTGAATTCCTTTTTTTTTTTTTCCCGGTTAGACATATTAATTATTTCATCATTTAAATCATAAAGTGGTAACAATCTCTCCATAACACATAAGCCTTTGCTGTAACATACTAATGTAACACGTCTAAATGTGATCAACTTTTTTTTTCTTTCTTGTCTAATAAAAATAGTTGACTTCGTTGGCTACAATTTTCCATCAGATAAATGCCTTGTTTAGAAATCTCCCAAGTCTGTTATCTGAAATAAGATTATGGTTTTACATATTCTTTAAACAAAAAAAACAACTTAAGTTGAATTTTGGAGGCTCATTTACATTAGTACAATAATATACAAAATGCTAACAGGACCACTAGTGTCCTTAAAGCAACTTTGCATCATCAAAATACTACCATAATAAATCATAAAAGAGGCCTTTTTCAGGGTAACTTTGGTACTCAACATTGGTCTTACTAATATGCATTACCTGAAAATCATAAAGTAAAAAGTTTAGCCTTCAGGCAACTTTCTGTAGAAAAACACTGAAAGCAAAGTATGAATACAAATGAGGTATTTAAAATATTTTAAATTTGAGTTTTCTCTTTTAAAAAAATGGAAACAAAAGAACCTAATTGTATTTGATACATTATTCCATATAACTGGTGCTGCCTAAAGAGAGCATTTCAAATAAATTCACTTTTCATACGGAACAGTAGTTGAAGTCTAGTGTTAACAATGAATTTTATAGGTTTTAAGTTCCTACGAGCTGTGGTTAAGTGAGTGATAGAGCCTACTGCTAGAATTGCAACTCTGGAAACATTTGGCTTTGTTTTTAAATTACATGCAGGGAGGAGTTCATCTCACTACCTTCCATGTTAGTCCCAGTAAACTGCAAGAATTTCCTGTTCTGATCCTGTGAACTGTTTGGATTTAGGCCTGGGTAACATTTATCTGGTTTAGAGCTTTGTCTGGGGCTTAGAGCTTTTTCTGGTGGTTCTTAAATGCTGTATTTTGGTCCCATTGCATGTGTTTAATTTGAAGACATTCCCTTTGTCTCAGGAGCCTGATAGTGGGAATTTTAGTCACTGTGACAGTAATGAGGAGTTGTATCATCAAATTATCTTGTTAATGTTTATGGTCCCTACCTGATTTAATCACAACTGAGTGGTACCAAATAGCTTCCCAGTTTTAATTTGGTTTGATAGCTTGGCACACAGTGTGCTTGGAGTCAAAAGACCCTGTGAAACTCTCCAAATGATTGATATCAGAACATAAAATGAGAGTTTAACCTGCAAAGGAAGTGGACTGTATTCTGTCCTTCTTCTAAGGAATGTGCAATTATACACTGTGCTTTGCTGTATTTGGATTAAACAGACACAGTTCTGGGTGTAACAGTCCAGGTGACATCCTTGTGTCCATGTTGCTTCCACAACACTGTGTCCCACTTGCTGCTTATTGTTAAGGTATTTTTCATTTGATTACAAAGATTGATACAGATGTATAGAAGACTGGTAGGAGCAAACCATGCCCAATCCAGCTGTGGAGGTCTTTGTTAAAGAATATGATAGGGGCCAGAAGTCAAAATGGTTTTAGAAGGATTAGAAAAAATTTACTGTTTTACCGACACATGTTTAAGAGGAAGAATTAATTTTCTATCTATCTATCCATCTATCCATCTATCCATCTATCTATCTATCTATCTATCTATCTATCTATCTATCTATCTATCTATCTATCTATCTATCTATCTATCTATCTATCTATCTCTATATATATCTATATATATCTCTTGGCTCTTTATAAAGTCATGATTGCTCCCTTCAATGATGAACATACACATTAAATCAGTAATCTATTTAAAGATTTTATAAACCCTTTGATTTGTTCAGCACAGTCTTCCAAGTGTAGTTTATGCCTGTGCTGGGTGGAATGGTGTAAAGGACAAATTTCATAGCAAAATTATTTTTGTTGTGCTAAAGGTACCATAATCTTCCAAGTACTTGATGCCAAAGTGCTTGCTTTTCAAGAGGAACTTCAGGATATTTATTTGCAGAGGGACAAAAGTCAGTGATGAGTGAAGCAACCTCCTATTTCACAAATATCAGTGGAATTATCCAACGTCTCGTAGGACTGAGCTGCAATACATTGGTCAATCTGACTTGCAAGATTCCTGTCAAATGAGTTTAAACTTGTTTGAGCTTTGCCAAGGGGAATATATCACAGGAGTGCGTGTGAGTCAGCATCTCAGTTGGCTGAGGCTGGAGCATTAAGGGACCAAAAGTCTACTTACTGCAAAACATTTTAATTTTAAAATCTGTGAAAAGGACAGAATGCATATTCATGTATTAAAAAAGAAAAAAAAAAGAAAAAGGGAGAGGAGTTTTCTTGGTTTGTCACTTGGGTTTGTTTTGGTATGGTTTGGGTTTTCTTTTCCTCAAAAAGAATGTGCAACTAGTTATGGAAATGGTACATTCAAAAATGGTTCTGAATGGGTTTAGTGCAGACAGAGCCCACAGCAAACCTGAAGGCTGAAGAAAACTTCTCCAGGTGTGTCTTTACTACCCCTTTTATATATGGAAGTGACACAGTGAAATGCAGCTTTTTCATGCTGTGCCTGAAAAGAAAAATGGTACAAAGTGGCTGCTGCTGACCTGATGAGTTTTGAGCTGCAGAGTAATTCTACTGAGCTTAGAGCATCCCCTGGCCAGTTTCAGCTCCCATGCTGGCACCAGCAGCAGGGCTACTGGAAGTTAAACGGATTAGGCAAAGCAAGTCAGTCCTCAAGAGAGGGGATTGCGATGCCTTCTCCTGCCCTGTTCAGGGGGAGGAGGCAGAGATGGGGCTGCGAAGAGACTTCCCAGGAAACCATGACAAAAACTCAAGGGATTGCTTCTGGTCTCCAGTACTTTCTTGGAACTGTGCCTGACTCTGGTTTCAGTGCATCAGTCATGATGCTCTGGTGCTGAATGGCAGATCAGTGGAGCTGTGGGTGGAGGGGTGGTGGAGAAGGACAGTGATGGCACATTTAGGAAGTTCTCTGTGAGGCAAGAGGCAGCAAGAAGTGCTGCCCTTTTACCCAAAGGCATCAAGCAGCACACCAGGACCTTTTCTCAAGCAGGGCAGAGTGTCCCATGTAGAGACTGGTGTAGAACTGGAAGGATTCCAGTTCCAGTTGGGTCAGAGCTTCAAGTGATGCCTCCTGCTGCATGTTCATGTCAACAGGGACCCACAGAGTGACCAGGAAACCAGAGACAGTTTTTCTGTTCTGTGCTAAAAAACTGGTGAGGGATCAGTTTACTGAGCTCTAGAATAGGAAGGAAAATGATTGGATCTTCTGACATGCAGCTTTCTGGGAACCTGATCAACTCAGGAGCATTTGCAAAGCTATGGACAGCCTGAGTGTCCCCTTCCCAGGGCTCAGGTCTCAGTTGTCCCGATGCCATGTGTCAGGCTCATTGGAGTGCATTGATTATTAACTTACATGGCATTTTCACTGGCTGCTTCCAGCCTCCTGGTAGCCTCCCCCAGAGAGGGATCAGGCACACAGTGTCCTTAATTTGCCTTGTTTCGCTGACATGGGAGGGCAGGGTGTCAGTCAGGAGGGATGTGGTGCCCTGCAGTGATGTTGTCCCGTTGAGAGCACAACCACAAGGCTCATATTTCTGCCCTCACTGCCTACTCTGCTGGGGCTTTCTGGAGGTCAGCGTTCCCATTTTCACATCAGGGTCTATCTCTGATAAAAGGCTGCTGCAGAGGAGGCACAGATTTACAGTGTATATGTTATTTCAAGCATATACCCTAATAGCTACTGATGGGCTTACCCCCACCAATCCATCTAATCCCTTCTAAAACTGCTCATGCTCTTGGTCTCCATGACATCCTGTGACTGTGAGTACCACAAGAAAAATACTCTGTACAACAAAAGCATAACAACAAAAAAAGTCTTTGTATTTGGGTTTTTCAGTTCTTCCAAAAAGTTTAAATATTCTTCTTGATAATTCACTAGGTCCCTTCTACCTCTTATGACTTAGATTTATGACATGTCCACAAATTTTATAGCAAACCTTCCCCTCTGCCCCCGAAAAACAGCAAATCATTAGGTATACCTTACTCATCATTAAATGACAGGTTTTAGTGGTGAACATGGCAGTGCTGGGTTAACAGGTGGACTCCGTGATCTTAGAGGCCTTTTCCAATCTTAATGGTTCTATGATTCAAAGAAATTAGCATCAGTTGATGGATTAGCAGTTCAAATAGATAACTTTCAGTTTTTAAGAAAGATTTTTGCATTTATAATTTTTTTTCTGCAAAGAAACCTCTAATTTTGAGGTTAAGTATTTTTTGGAGGACTTATGAACACACTCTGAAAGAATCAGTTTTGGGCTATCCTGGAATTCAGTCTGTAGCTTATAAATATTTGACTTGCTTTTCAGCTTTTCCTTCCATTGGAAGTTTATTAAAATTAGTAGAGACGTGTCAAGCTCTTCCATTACAAAGTTAATAATAAAATGTAGTACATCCATCACTGTTCTCACTCTTAAGTAACTCAGCAAAATGGGAAAGAAAAACACTTTTTTGGTGAAATTCACTTTGCAATACTTTGGAGATGTTTCTTTTCTAAAAAGAAATAAAATTGGATTCATGACTATAAGTCTAGCTTGTGCAAAGGTGAGAAAACCTATCCTGAGATTGCATTTTTAGCAGTTTTTAGGTGCAGAGGTCCCTTCTTGTCCAGCTGCCAGTGCTTAGGTAAAGCAAATCCACCTGATGGGCAGAGAAACTGAGAATTCTATGCAATATCATCTTAGATTCACATTTATAGGCACTTGTGCCACAGTAGAGCAACCTGAAAAACAAGTGTAATCTGTATTCAGCAAAAAAAATGGTACATGGAAACATCCAAGTTCTTTTCTTGTGAGAATAGAAAATGTACTAGAAAAAAAGGGAAAAATATTCCAGTATTTTCCTTGTAATTTTAAAAATAATTAAATATATTTGCATGTGAACTTGGAAAGAAGCAATGTGTGTTGTCTTTTTTAAAAAGTACTTGATTGAAACCATTTTGGCAGGTTCAAGGGGTAAAATTCCACAGCTCTTTCTAGGTAGAGCAAGCAGAACCTGAGGTCAAGACACCAAGCAGCAGAACTTCTGTAGAAAGGGCTGTCTAAATCATTTCAGGCCAATTACTCAGGGAATATATATTTCTAGGTATAGATTTATTTTTTTTTAATAATGTAAGGGGAAATGTGCTTTCTTTCATGAAGGAAATAAGAAATGCCATCATTCAGTGTTAAAACTTTCTTCATTGGCCCTGAGATCCAAAGAATATTTTTTCCCGTCATTGCCTTTGACAATTTTTTCCTTGGGCTGATGTTGCATAATTACATCACTAGAGGAGAAAAACAAGCTTCATAAACCTTTTTGGGGTTTTGTTTTTGGGGTTTTTTTCTTTCTTTCTTTATTTCTCTTTTCAGCAGGAACATACTGTAAGGGATCATCTACAGAAAAAAAGGTTGTACTTTTTTTTAGAAAAAGTGGCAAGAATTGTGTAAAAAGTAAAACAAACAGAAGAACCCATAGATTGTTATCTTCTTGCTGTATGCATTTTGAACACTTATCGTTTCACTGTTTTGGAGAAGGAAAATTTAAGTTTTCTGTAATGAGCAAGGCAGGAAGTGAATTGGGACCTTGGAAAATCGGCACTCTGTTTGCCCTGCTCTGGTTCCAGTTTGGTTAAATATGCTGCCACCCCTGCTGTGCATAAGAATTACCCTCTTCAGGAGCTCAGGACCTCTCCTGTGCTGCTCCCTGAATTATTCCAGAAGATTTAAGAGCAGATCCAGAATGGCTGTGTTTAATACTCATCGGGTCTTGCATTTTTAGTGGAGGGGGCTGAAATGATGGTGATGTCCAAATGTACGGTCACTTTTGGATTTTCTTATTGAAGTATCTCTGAGCAGGAGTTGAATTGGAAGCCTGAGAAAGATCTGGATATGCAAAATCCCAACTGAAAATGTGGAAGGTGAATTAGTGTCAGGGACATTGGGTAAGGAGTGATGGGAAACACACATGAGGCTTCACTCCTGAGTCTTGCCACTACCTCCAAGAAATGAGCTCAAGCTGTGAATTTGATATGGATTAATATTTCAGCCCTGGAATAGTCCAAAGGTCTACAGCTTCAGGGATTTGTCCTGGGCTCTTTTAAAAACAGAAGCCAACTGAAAAACAGGCTAAAGTTTAAATCTAAACAGTCACAGAGTCGAATGGTGCTTGAGTTTGGGGTTGTGGCTGGAGCCAATGTTAACCTCTAAATACAAATTCACTCCTAATCCAACACACAAAAGAAGTGAGATAAAGCTGAGAAAGAAGCTGCAGTTAAATGAAAAACAGATTTGTTTCTAGCGCAAATGAAATTAAAGGAATATGGGTGCAAGCCAGCCAATGTATTCTATTGTGAGGCAAAATATTTAATTTCCCATTTGTGATAACACTGAGAAACTGAATAGGGCTGTGGCATGAATGTTCCTTCATGCAGCCTGATTGCCAAGAGCTGGCAGCACATGAAATCTTCCCACTCCAGGCTACTTGCCTAAAACCTCCTACCCCTGCCTCCCCTCTGCCTTGGCACTGCAGCAGCCCTTTTGGAGGCTGTCAGATAGGCCTTAAAGAAAAGAGTCTGTGACAAAAATACTGAGATTTTTGTGTTTTCATATATTTAGGATGCAAACCACAACATGTGGGCAATTTGCAATAAAAGCCATTATCTGTGTTAACGGTGGGTGCCTTGAAGTATCCAATTATGAAGGCCAGAAGTAGAAATCTTTGCTCTAAATATAAACATTGTTGGACTTTAAATTGGTAATTTTTAAGTAGTAGAGATTTATCTATCCTATATGAAGAAGATAATTAATTTTCAAGTTATAACTGAGAACAAAGGGCATTATTTACTCCATTTTCTTCTTCCTGTTCTCTATCCCCCCTTCTACATCATTTATTAATTTTTTTTTAATGTTTTTTGTTTTTTAACTAGTGCTTAGACCTACTGGATTTAGTGCTTAAACCACACAGTGTTAAAAGTATAGCTTTCCTTATATTTCTGAACTTTCTTCTGTAAAAAGCTTAAGGAAGATGATCTCTAATTTCACTTCCTCAGCATGAAAAGTAAAACATCTGGTTGTCTTAGTTTCCCACCCCAGCATCTGACTTTCAAGACAGCAAGTAAGCAGTGACATGCTTAAGATTAAAATACAAAAATCTGCTATGTACATGTTGGCATGGGAGAGCAGCAGTGGGATGGAGAAAAGCACACAAGTTTCTATCACACTCATAATTACAGAGCATAGATAACAGCCTGCAGTTAACACTTTAATATATCCTGGCCCCTGCTCTATTTTTTCTGGCCATTGTCAATGGGAAGTTGATGGAAACAGCTGGTTGGGGATTCTCCTGAAATGAATAGAGCCATCTGCTGCCTGATGGTTCCTGCTTCCCTCTTCCTCACACACACAGACTCTGGACATCTGCCTGGGACAAAAGAAGATGCTGCAGTGGGAACAAACAGAGTCACCGGGAGATGATTTCAGTAGGACTTCAGTTAGAACATTCTGGAAATAATTCTTGCAGTGTCAGCTTGTTTTCACACTGTCAATAGAACCCTTGGGAACAGGGAAGCTTGGGAAGGAGGCTCTATGTGCTTCCATGTCTTATCATGAGGCAGTGACTGGACCCAGTAGAGCACATGACTCTCAATTTGCCCCCTGCATTTTTAGACGAAGGTTGGACTTGATGACCTTAGAAGTCTTTTTCAACTTTAATGATTCTTTGATTCTAATCTCTGATCTGTTCCACTTACTTGCATAGTGAAAATGAGCATTTTTCCTTTTTATATTCTTTTCTACATTCCCTTCAATGGCCAATATTATTATGATGACAGATATTAGGGGATATTCTTCTTATTTCAACTTACCTGTTCCTAATGGAGCTAGGCCAGGACAACCCATCCTTCACCTGTGTGCAATACCTTTAAGACAGAAATAAAGG
>VZRE01011023.1:34557-46527 GCA_013396775.1 Cephalopterus ornatus
GAAATTAAGGTTAGTGGTGGAGGAGTGGTATAACTGTCTTCCAGTTTTTGTGCAATGGCTGTTAATGTTAAAACCTCAATTTCGGGTCTCCTCAGTAATCTCTTGTGATCTATTCCTCACTTAAGGTGAGATTCTACTATATTTGGTTCTCCAGAGAAAGCCTGGCTGTTGCAGGACCTGACATTGTGTTAATGTGTGGAGCCAGGTGGGGGTTGGGCTCTGCTTCCAGGCAACAAGAGACAGGACAAGGGGAAACGGCCTTAAGCTGTGCCAGGGAGGGTCAAGTTGGACATCAGGAGGAATTTCTCCCTAGAAGGGGTGGCCAGGTATTGGAAGGGGCTGCCCAGGGAGGTGGTGGAGTCCCCACCCCCTGAGATGTCTGAGGACTGTGCTCTGGGACTGTGCACTCAGTGCACTGAGCAGGTGGACAACGTGGGGATTTGGTACAGGGTGGATTCGATGGTCTAGGAGGCTTTTCCAGCCTCAATGATTCTTTGAGTCTGTGATCTTGTAGCTTCCCAGACAGTCCTTCTGGTCTCTTTTGTAATTGTCCACTCACCAGGGACCTCTCTCAATTTTCAGGAGCTTTCAAACAGGAGCATGACCTTACGAGGGCCCTCACTTGGATGAACGTGCTCTTGCCCATCCTTTCTCTTGTTCTCCCCTTCACTACTAATGGGATAACACAGGAATTAACACAGGGGAGGGGTTGGTCTTTGTGTTCCACAATACAGTCAAACAGCATGTACTTATCCTTCATGAAACTCTGTATTTCAAGAGCGTTGAGTGACACTAGGAATAAATTTGTCTACCCTGCTCTGGTTTATTTCCTTATCTTGCTTATATGTGTGATAATTCAGACACTCTGGAATTCTACAGGCTCTATGAAATGCCAAGCAAGTAATTTATTCATTGTTTTGCTCTTCCTCCTTTACCACATGAATGGTTTCTTAATTACAAAAAGGTGACTTGAAGACTTGTCTGGTTTTGCACTAATTTCTGCAGGTTCTTACTACCACAGCTGATGGTATTAGCAGTGACAATAAGATTATTACTAATGATTGGGTAGCTTTATCATTGTGCATACTGCTGGATTTGCTACTACACAGCAGACACTGCCTTTGCACTGCATAACTAACCTAAAATATAGGAAAAATCTGTTTTAGTATCAGAGATTTTCTGTTTATTTGTATATTGCCTTTGTTTTGATCAAAACCACAAGCCACCATAGGAAAAGAAAACAGCATTTATCTATGCTAATTAGTAGTTGAATTTGTCTTTGCCGTGTACCACTAGCTTTTGGATGCAGAATAAGAACATGGACTAAACACATAAGGTGTTGGGTTTTTGGTTTGGGTTTTTTTTTTTTTTGCAAAACCAGAAATTAAAAGCAATGTATTTATTATATTCTTCCTAGCTTAAAAGCTTTGAATTCCTGAGTGTTTTGGCTGAGTTTGCCTAGGCAACCAAACCTTCAGTCCTGACCTAAGCCAGCCTTTCCTTCCTATGGTGATTTGCCCATCCCTAATGATAATGTGAGTAGACAGTCTAGGACAAAACAGGTTTAAATCCTCTTAAGCTGTAAAAGTAAAGGAACTCAAGGATGTCTGGGCTGATTTCTTCATTAGAGGCAGAAGATACACACCCATCGTACAGCAAACATCTGGACCGCATCAGACTATCTGGGTGGAGGGGGCAAATATTTTTGCTGAAGTCTTTCATGGAAGATGAAATATCTGCCTGCTTCTTCAAAGACAAAGTTATTCTAAGGTGCCTTAATTCTGTGTTTCCAATTAGTTTGAAAACTTCGGTTGCTCATTTTTAGACATGGCTATAAAATACAGATTTCATTTTGCAACAACAGAAAGAAGAGGGTTTGATATTTCATTTTTGTTTTGAGGAAGGATGAAATCTAAACTTCTTGAATATCCTGTTCTAGAAAAGCAAATCTGCAACAGTGACAAACAAATGCCCACCATCGTGCTGGTTTTACAGGTGAAAAAAACCACCTGTAGAAAGAAACTGAGCAATTTGATTTCTGTAAATAAGTGGGATGTGTCCCTGTCTCTCCTGTCTCCAGAATTACACTTTCTCACATTTCTGCTCCTTGCTGGTCTCTTCTTTGGTGGTACAGGTATGCTTTCACCTGATGGTTTTAGCAGGTGGTTGTGCAGGAGAAGAGTGGAGCAGCCCCTGATGGAGCAAGGTGGGAGCAACATCCTGGAACTCATCCTTGGCTGCTTACTTCCCTTTGGATCCAAGAACATTTCAAAGGCATATCCTGGCCATCCTAACACAGTCTGGCTTTCTGTTGATGGTGAACATCATTGGCATCCTGAACTGAGGCAAAACAAACCATCTGCCCAAGTCTGACCTGCTGAGACCTCATGATTTTGGTTTTTGACCTGAGGATGTTCCTGTGCCCTGCACACTGCAGAAGGGTCTCCATGATTTTCCCAAATCTTCTCAAATAAATGTAATGCTTATGCTTACTGCTTTGTGGATGCAAGCACTATCAAAGTGTTCCCCAACTGTGAGGACTCATTGCTGGCTCCTTCAGGAGGACCTGGAAATGAGAGAATAAGAGATCAGCCTGGCCTTGGTTCCCGTGTAACCTTGGGTTGAGATGGTTAATCTTGAAGGTTTTCTGTTCTCCTCCACCCCCAGTGAAAGGGGGGATAATAATAGCTGGCCATATCATGGGGGGAGTTGTGAGGATTAATAACTTAATGCCTGCTCTCTGGCACTCTGCTGACAAGGGGCTGCCTGAGTGCTGTGATAGAGCACAGAAGTTTGCAGGGCAGGAGTTGTTCACTCCGCAGCGTTGATTACAGGGCAGGGGGGGGAACAATCAGGAGAGCAGCAGAGAGGAGACAACAGCCATAAAAGCTGAAGGAAGAGCAGAGGGTGGGCTGCAGTGCCCAGCAAGGAAACAGTTTGCTTGTTATTCTCACCCACTGTGCGTACAGGTTTGTGTTATAAATTCCATCCTACGTCCCCAAAGGAGACCTGGGTGTCTCCTGTGTGCTGGCATGGCATCCTGCACGAAACAGGAGCAATTCTGGGCAGTTCATCCATGGGAGGAAGAGAGATGGAGTAGCAGAAGACAAGGAAACCAGAACCACGTGCTTAAATAAGTTTGTAGCAGCAAAAGTCCTGCCAAGGCTTGTGCTTGTGTGTGCCCAGCTAGGCATAAAGGACCCAACCAGATTTTTTTGGATGCTGAGAACGTATCATGGTGATCTTAGGTCCTGAATTAGAGGCCCTGATTCCTACATGCACAACCATGTAACTTTTGTGGACCCACTGTGCTTCTTTTTATTTCTTTTAATTATTAAACTGCTTTTGCTTGAGGGGTTTTTTCTTCTGCTTTCCTCCCCAGTAACTGATCCAAAACGAAAACCAATTTTTCCTCCAAGAACCTAATCTATCAGCTGTCAGTGACATGCAATAACAGCTTATATTTTATGAGAAATTATTTACATTAAAGATCTCATATGCCAGGGCATTTGGTGGGAATTTCTGCTTTGCAAAACGTTTGCATCACTTGATTCACACAGTTACTAACATGTTAGTGTATCTGTGTGAGCATGGCCAGGACCTGATGTGAAATTCTGGGTGATTTAAATCAGAACCTCTCAAATGACTGTTTTAATGAGGATCCAGATGTGAATAATTAACCTGTTATCCTGTAGGAGAGCTGGTGATGAGTTACAACAGGGAGAGTTTTGCAGGTGCTACCACTTATTCTGGAGTGCAATAAACACCTCTTTCCTTCACTAGATAAAGTTCAGATTAAAGCAGAAATGATGGTGGAATAGCAGTAGCACCTAGCAGTTTGATCTAGAGCTAGACAGAGGATTTTACAAATCCTTATGCTTAAAAAAAAAAAGCCACTGACTAGAGAAGCTGTAGCTGCCCCATCCCTGGAAGTGCCCAAGGCCAGTTTGGATGGGACTTGGAGCAACCTGGGATACTGGAAGCTGTCACTGCCCTTCTTGGGGGTGGGGGTGGGGATGGAACTGGATGAACTTTAATGTCCTTTAATGTCCTTCCAACTCAAACCATTCTGTAATTCTATGATTCCATTAGATTCCCATTAATAGTTCTGTAAAGTGTAATTTTTCTGGTACTTTACAATGTTTTCTGTAAGCTGCTAAGTAGGATGGTGTCCTACTGCATTTACTGGCCTTAGTAAAATCCAGCCTGACCCAGTGGGGGCTTCAACGTTATTTATGGTAGTGCAATTACAAAAAATTAAAATAAAAAAATTAAGCACTTAGCTTTAATGACAAACCACAATTAGTACACTGAATCTCTTTCTAGCGCCTCTGAGCCTTTGGTCAGAGGCTGACACATCTCATGGGACCAGTCCATGATTTTCATGGTTTTGAACAACAATCTTTGCAGATATGTCTTACTTCAAGGTAGAAGTGGGCTGCGTCCATAATGTTGGTACAAAAAGCCCTTGTGACTGTATATCACATGAGTATCCCTATTTCATCTATAAATTCTGCTTAGCAAACAAGCTCACTGTGCCCACCTGATTCAATGTAGAACTGCTAAATCTCAGGTGAGTCCTGCACTTTTCATGCCTGAGACTTTATGTCATAACTGAGATATTCCAAAATGACAGGTATTTGTGCACATATAAGATCAACAGGATGCATGTCTTCAGGGCATGTACCAACACCAAGTGTAATTGTCCATTTTTGCAACTTCATCTATTCTACAACTCTGTGATTCAGACCTTGGGGGATATTTATAAATTGTTTCTATCACTGAAAAAGGAGCCAAATGCATTTCAGCATTGCTCTGTTGTTTATTGTTGGTTTGTTTGGTGCTGGTTTTTTTTTTTTCTGGAAACTTCATAATCCAAGTTACTTATTGACATTTGGGTTCCTTCCTGTGTAAAGAAGTGATTGTTATGCCCAATTCTTCCTTTACTCACATAAAGATTTTACATAATTTCTGAAAATCCTCTGTTCTGCTGAAGCAGTATGGGTTCTTAAATATTTGTACAGACTAAAGAGCACCATTTCACCTTCACAGAATCACTAGGGTCAGAAAATACATTCAAGATCATCAAATCCAACCATCCACGCCCCCCTCTCCCCCCTCCCCTTTCAGTTTTGGGGGAATGTGTCACTAAGCTGTAATTTATTTGGTGGGAATCACTACAGTATCCTTATAGAGGAAAACATGCTCAGGAGGGTCAATCCTAATTCAGAGAATAGAGAAGAGGAGGGGAGGAAGGAGAGGGAGAGGCATGGAACAGGATTTATCCAGGCAGAAGCAAGGTCTGGAGATCTGGACTGGAGCCAGCCGGGAGGTCTCCCGGAGGCTGTGCCCCAGGGGCACCTGTTGGAACATGGCAGGAAAAGGAGCCACAAAACCAACTGCCAAGAGCTTTTTTGCGGGATAAGGGGTTGATCCCCAGCACAGTGGCCTCCTTGTAAGGCTCACACCTTCTGCCCCACTGGCAAGTCCAGCCCCTCCAGATTGCTGGGGCGTGGCTGGAGCTTCCCACAACCTGATCTGTGTGAGAGGGGCCGGGTGGTGCCTGGAGGAGGGCCAAGTCCCTCTTGGGATGCCCTGGGAGAGGAACACGCTGGCCCTGGCTCAGGCACAGCTGCTCCAGCCCCCACGGAGGGCTGAGTTTGCAGCCTTGGCTTCAGCCCCCCTGTAATCAGTGCCTTGGCCACCCCTGGCAGCAGGACAGCTCCCAAATCCCCCTCATAACCCCCTAACAACCATGATGAGGTGCTGAAACATGGAAGCTGAAATCCCCGTGTTATTGCTCTCCAGTGAAGCAGAAGTATGCCTTAGAAACATCTGGCTTTGGGTTGAGAATTTGGACCAGATATAGTCTTTACAATGACCAGATTATTACATATGGCACCACGGCCATGCAACAGGGAAAATCCTTGTTTTAATTCCTCCAAAAACAAAGTAAGAAGCACATTATTTATTAATTTTCTTGGAGAATGCATGCTTTTGTCTTAAGGCTGTTTCTTATTCTGGATAAACTGAGAAAAGAATCAATTTTCTGTGATAAGCCTGGAGTAAAAACAAATTATAATTTCTTACACCCTGCAGAAATTACATGGCCATGAATGTCAGTGTAACAGTTAACATTTCCAGTTCATTCCCCTTCCAGTGCTGTGTCTCTTTGTATACCAACAGCTGGGAATGGGAAAGATGACACACACTGGTTTTCTCTGTTTTTGCTTAATAAGTGAGTCTCTAATGAGAACACCCACTCTAAAGAGTATCAACACTCCCTGTAAGAAGAAAAAGTACTGATCCATCTTCTCTGTGTTACAGCTCATCAAATAAATAGGATAAATAGGAAATCTATATGCTTTTCCTAAATAAAGGTGGACATTCCTTTTTTTAATAAATTCAGTGATACTTCTGAGTGCTGGGGAATTATATTTTTTTTGAGGTGGAGGGGACATTTTTATTTTGCAGACATTATCAGTCTGGCTCTGCATAAATACCAAATCTCTGAGTTTTGTCTTTATTGTTCAGAACTGATGTAGCTTTAGGTGCTTGGGACTTCTTCCTGCCAAGATCTCTTCTGATATTGGTAAACATTCACTTTTGTCTGACTCTGAATAAGTTTTCTTCAGAATAAAGGATCTGACATTTAGTCTGGAAGATTCTGTACCTTGTGATTAGCTCATTCACCTCAAACTTTCCCATTTCTTCCACCTCCTTTCCCACTCACAGCTCTTCCCAGAATCTCAGAAGTAAGGGAGGGATGGTACTGGGAAACAGGGGTGAGTTGCCAAGGTATCTTCTTGTCACACGAACACATGTGTTGGATGTTCCCAGAACTGGAAAAAGACTGGTACAGAGGAGTCCAAGAAGATTTGGAAAGAGTTGTCTCCAAATTTAGTGGCCACTTGGACCTGTAAGCAATTAAAGAACACATTCTCTGTGAATTAAATTAGCTAACACTACTAGATTTGTGTAGAAGCCTGTAGGAGACATCAGTTTGTGGCTGATTTCTGTAGAGGTAATGCCTGTCATGCCATGAAGTTTAACAGGAGCAGTGAAGTGCTTTATAGTCAAGCTGAGCCTAATTATATGCATAAGTACAAATAAAACTATACAATATATATAATACAAAAGCCTTAGCCTTAATAGTAGAAGAGCCAGCCCAGTGCTGAACATTTTTATCAGTTTTAGTTACTTTTTTTTCCAATCATGCTACTATCCCATTTATTCTTGGGTTGTCTAGTCCAAAATTCACCAACAGAGAATTTGTGGAATATAAAATTCTTGTTCTTACTGACAGTAGTACTTGTGCCATAAAGTGTTTTCATGCTGACTGAATCAGAACAAAATACCGTTTGTATTCACTCACTGATCATAATTAGCTCACAGCAGGCATATCTAGTACCAAAGACAGTGAGCTGATGGAAACCCATGTGGGCAGTTGGAAGGGAGGAAGAAATGTCATAGGAAATTCCAAATATTACATACCTTTGAAAAATATCACACATTTTGGATGTGATGCTTTCCATGAAAATGTCTACCCTTCCCTTAGTGTAGGATTTTATACTTTAGAAATAAGGTGGTAATGGTGTGAATTTCCCACCAGCTTAAAAGGGACTGTTAATGTAAACCAAACAATATAAATGTGATTGGCACTACTTCCCATAAAACTTCCGTGGGAGTCTTCTAATTCCTTCACAATCCTTTATTTTTAACTTTGTAAAACCTAATTTGAAGACATTTTTTAGTTATGCTGTATTCCAGTACAATACAGAGTGAAGATAAAGAAGACATTATGTAATTTTATTTTTCTCTCTAGATTTCTTGTCAAGCATTATTATGCCAAGGAAGAAAAAGGAGGCAGAGAAAGAATGGAAAAAAAACCCAAACCCTCAAGAAGCTGCTGTTATCTATTATTTAAAACCTTGATAAAGATGAAATAAAGTTTCTGGTCATGGAATAATTTTTACAAATTACCATTTATGTATTATGTATTGTACAAAATATTAAGAACCTCCCAGATTAAATAGTTCTCACATACTTTGTCTCACACGAAAGAACTTTTTTGGGCAAAGCTCAAAACGGGCAAGACGGTCATCTTTGTTTGGATTAGGACAATGGCAAATGGGTTTAAACTGGAAAAGAGCAGGTTTAGATGGGATATTGGGAAGAAATTCTTGGCTGTGAGGGCGGTGAGGCCCTGGCACAGGTTGCCCAGAGAAGCTGTGGCTGCCCCATCCCTGGAAGTGTTCAAGGCCAGGCTGGACAGGGCTTGAAGCAACCTGGGATAGTGGAAGGTGTCCCTGCCCATGGCAGGGCATGGGACTGGATGAGCTTTAAGGTCCGTTCTGTGATTCCAAGATTCTTTCATGCCAATAAATTCTTTGAAGACCCAAAGGACTTGAGGAACTTGTTTTGTGAGAAGAAATTTCCCAAATGCAGAAGGCTTCAGCCTCTGATGTGTTGTGTAAAGTATAACTGAGCTTGAAGACAAGGTGACAAGAACAGAACACTTTTATGTCTCACACATGCCAACCATTAGATGCCTCTAGTTTTAGGCTGATACTGTCTTATGTTACTTCGAGATTATCTTCACAATTTTCAGTGGATTTTGTCAGAAGTGCCTAGAAATGAAATCTTGAAGACATAGTAGTTCTATAATCCAGACTGAAATGCTGTTTAGATGAAAAACTGACATGCTGCAAGTTTCCCATTTAATTTGTATGGAGTCTTCGTTCCACCAGCTGGATCTCTTTTCCTGAACAGTATAATACTCACTGAGGTGAGGGCTGGAAACAAGAACAGGAAAAAAATAGCTGCTCCAAAGGAGCAAGTTATTTAAGCTAACAAAAGGAAGGTATAAATACCTTCTATTGCTTCATGAGAATCAAGTAAGAGGTGCTTGGGAACAACCCAAATGTATGGGAAACTGATGGCCAAAATGTAACTCCTGTGCACCATGTGCATGCTGATGTTCACCTGTAGGGTTTGGAACCTTTTAAGAGCTCAGGAGTAAGGGAAGGATGAATTTTGTGGACGTACTTCCTGTGAGTAAGAAGATGTGGAGGAAATCAACCTCCTGTATCTCAGAACTTCCTGGTGAGGTCTGTGAGTAGCTCAGGTAGTGCCTCCCAGAACATCTTTTATTACTCAGGTGTTTGGGCCTTCAGAAATCTTCCGCAGGCATCACTACCTTCAACTAAGGTAAATAATCATATTTTATTTTCTGCCTAACTCTTCCGATAAAAGGCTCATTGTCATTAACAATGACCCTGTTAATCCTATCACTTGTGTCTGTGAATGCTCTTGTTCCTCCATCCCACCAGCAGGTCCTGACCCACAGCTGAGCTATGCCCTTCACCTTGTGCCCACGAGGCTTTTATCAGTAGCCTCTTATGATAGGTCCTGTGAAAGAGTTTTTGACAGTCCAAAAAACAAAAGAAAATTGCAGTTAAACCTCCTTTAGGATTTTTCCTGCACGCTTGAAAATCAGTTTCCCCTTTAAAGAAGGCATTTTTTTTGTTTGCTATCATGTCATGTTTGGGATACTCACGTGTTACGTTTTAAATCCTGTTTCAACTTGCTCATGGCAATAAGGTAAGCACAGTACTATTTATTTTCAGTTATTAAAGAAAATAAAACTAAAGTTGATTAACATTCTTAAGTGACAAAAGTCATGCAATTACTTTTGCTAGCATGAGTTCTTAAGTGTCTGATGTAACAGAACAAATCATCATATGATATAATTTTTACTCTTAACCGTCTTATTTAAGATCTTGTCCAGAAAAAAGATTAGATCTGGACTTAGATTAGAGCTTGACTTAGATCTGACATGGTCTCTTCTCAACCCCATCTCATGAGAGCAGTCCAGCTGACACAATGGCCACAATAATAATGCATATCACTGAGCCACCCTTCTCTGATAAGATATTAAAAAATATTACCTATTGCTTAAAAAACATTCAATAAGTAGTTTAGTGCAAATTATTTCCTCTAACACCTTAGCATTAATTAAAAACTGCTCAATACATGGCTGAGAAAGCTGTGACATTGCTGAGAAAGCCAAGAATGTCTCAGTTCATGCCATTAACATCTGACCTTAGGCTTTAGTAAATTTGGCCAGAAAATTTAAATATTCTATATATGAAGGGTTCAAAAATATTTTCTTCCTTGTCTTACATAATCTAAAAATTTATTAAACATTAAAAAGGGTTATTGTGCCTTGAAAGGATACATGATTACATTCCCTGTCTCTGATTCCAAATTGTATTTTAGATAGAGGGCTTTTCTTTACTAGGAAATATGCTTCATAATAGACAGCCTAAGAATACCGTAAAGCAACTCCAGGCTGTAGATACCTTTGTTTACATTTGATTCATTTCTCTGTACATTTTTACCACTTTATTTTTGAGACAGTGTAGAAAAATCTTTAATAAGATGAATAGATGGAGGCAGCAGGAAAGTAGACATAGCTTGCAATTTTAGTAAGGGCATGGAAAAAGAACAAATACCACCTTTTATGGTTTTAAAGCTGAAGGGGCTGATGAAACAGACAAGAAGAATAAAAAACAGTAGGTACATGTATTTCTCCTACTAGTTAGGAACAATCAACTACTGAAGTTGAACATGTGAATCTACACTGTAAATGGATTTTAGTGTTGGTACATGAGACTGACACCTTTGTCATCTGAAATTACCATGAACTTGCATTACTTTGGGAAAGCTCATCCCCAAAATAAATCTCAAATATTTTTGGATACATATGTCCTAATGGTGGTATCACACAATTTTCCACTTTAACTCCCACAAGACTGAAAACTGTTACTCAGACTCCTCCCCAGTCAGCAGATCATTGGTGGATTCACTTTAAAGTTCCATATCCTGAAACTTGTTATAGTGATTTACATTCCAAACTGGTTTTCCCTGCATGTCATTTGGAGTAGGATTTACTGTAGGAAAATAGTTGAGAAAATTATTTTAAATAAATAAAATGGCCACGAAAATACTGGCAATAGAACAATCTGAAATTCTAGGGTTCAGGATTATCTGCAGGTTTGTTACATGAGAGTTTTCTTTCCAGTCTTTGCTATGTGGATGTTCATGAATCATTACAACACTTGTCTTCTCTTGGGCAGTCTGGCTATAAAAAAAAAAAAAAGGAAAAAAAAAAGAATGAAGCATGCTGGACTTTTCTTCAAATACAGTGTGATCCAATCATACTGAATTTCCCTCTATGAGAAATGCCTCTGATAGACACAAGAGAATTGAAATCAGAGTCAAAAATTAATATTGATATGTTTAGATTTGACACAATAATCCAGAATCCCAGGGTGAACTTTGGTTGTCCTGTGCCAAAATCCCACCAAGATGAAACCTAAAAGCTTTTATGACACAGGTATTGCTCAGATGATAAATTTCAGTGCTATTACAGGCTGGTTCTGAATGGCAGCTTTCAGCTCCTCGGATATTTGGAATTTCCTGCCAGCTCTGTGCTGCAGGGAGGAAGGGGCTGTTAGGTGCTCTTAGGTGAAGAGCCTCTTATGTCAGTAGCACAAATCAGTGCAGCTTTGTTTGTGTTCCACTGGGGATTTGTTTTTCCAAGGAAACCTGGCATTTCAGCTGTTACTTTGATTCCTTCCAAATCCCGCTTTTCTTCCGAAACACGGGGCTGTAGCTGGGGCAAAAAGCCTCAGTTTTCCTGCAGTCCTCATACTTTGGGCACATTTGCGAAAAATTACTTTCAAATGTGCAAAAGGTTTCTCAGAGTTCTTCACGAATTTGTATGTCTGGAACTCTTTTTAAGCTTCATTATAAGGATAAAGCGCATGATGCTGTGCCTTCCTTCTGCTTAGGACTTGGACCTTGTTCCTCACCACAGTCCTCATCAAGGCACTTTGCCTTGGTTAATCAAAGTGAGACTGAGGATTAATTGCAGTGGGATTATTTTTCCTGACTGTTTCCTCA